>PVJC01032403.1:0-19948 GCA_004026665.1 Murina feae
ACTATGAAATCTGATGAAAGGAAGGTTACATGGAAGGAAAATTCCAGCTCCTAGAAAAATATTCAAGTTATTTTAAACAGTGCAAAGAACACCCTGAAAGGAAATACTATTGGAGGGACAAGTAAAAATATTTTTAAATGGTTCATATAATTCTTTAAAAATTAAAGATGGACTAGTATGTGCTGGTGCCTACGTAGAAAAAGGTCAAAAGGATTGGTGTGCTGGCCAGGTGGCTCAGTTGGTGGGAATGTTGTCCTGTACACTAAAAGGATGCAGGTTCTATTCCCAGTTAGGGCACGTACTTGGGTTGTGCATTCGACCCCTGGTCAGGGTGAGTGAGGTAGTCAACTGATGAATGTTTCTCATCTCTCTCTCTCTCTCTCTCTCTCTCTCTCTCTCTCTCTCTCTCCCATCAATAATAATAAAAAAATCAAACATGTCCAGTGAGGATTTAAAATTAAAAAATCAAAAAGACTAGTAAGCCATGGGATGTTTATTGAGTCCATATTAATAGGAAAATTACCAGAAAACCAGGAACGGCTCAATGGAATATTTCAAAAGAAGATGCCTATGAGAAGGAAAGAAAATTTGTGAGAGAGTTTTTCATTAAAATGTTAGTAAAATGCAAAAATATATCAGCAACAATAAGCTCCTGGCTCCTACATTTACGACTCCCCTGACCTCTCCTCTGACCAATGCATTTCCAAATCTCATGTTTAAGTGTGCTATTCCTACTAAACACAAATTTGAATATGTTTCTGCCTGGCTGAAATCCTTCAATGGCTCCCTATTGCCTACAGAATAAGGCCCCAAATCCTCAACATATCACACAAAGCCCGCATTGTTATTGCTGACATTGATGCCTGCACCCTGGGTTGTCTCCCTGCCCTGGGCCCCTATATCTTCGTGGCTCAAAAAGCTCAAGGAGGCTTCCTAACAGCAAAGTGTGTTCTTCCCTTTCTGACGTCAGGTAAAGCCAGTTAAGTGATTTCACGACCTGATCAGGATGGGAACTCTGATTCTACTGGTATTAAACTTCATTAGTTTATTCCACACATGTCGTGAGTGTCTTGCTTGTGATTGGAACTATGCTAGATATTAGGGATTTAAGAGTGAACAAGACACATATCCTGCCTACAAAGCATTTACACATTGGCTAAACCCAGCAGCGAGCTCCTGATAGAGGAGCCTGGGAAACACAACCCAGGTGGGGTTGGGGGGATGTCAGCCTCCTTGCAAGATATGGAAAAGAGAGGTCGCCCGAGAGCAAGCAGGCAAGTGACTAACACAGTGACCTTTGAACAGACGCCTAATGGAACTCAGAGAATGAGCCATACAGGCACAGCAAAGGCAAGGTCTGCAGGCAGGAGAGTGCCTGGTGTATTCAGGGAACAGAGAGAAGCCAGTGTAGCTGGGGTGGAAAGAGGGAGGCTGAGAGGAGGGAGATGAGACCAGAGCTCTAGATAGGCATCCGAGATAATATACAGATCTCTAGAGAAGACTAGGAGCTTTGGCTTTTTCTCTGAGTGAGATGAAGAAAGTGTTTCAAGGATGAGAGTGGTCAACTTCTTCCCTGCTCCTGAGCCGTAGGTTGAGGTCAGGATGGGAACTGACCACTGGATTTAGCAAAGGGGCAGATACTAAGGGCCCCGAGAAGTGACCCTCTCCCTGGAGTGGTGGGTCTGAAAGGCTGCTCGGAGTGGACTCCAGAGAGTGGAAGGAGAGGATATGAAGACATGAAAGCAGGTGTGGAAAAACTGTTGGAAGATTTCAGTGACAAAGTGAAGGGAGATATGGAATCTAAAAAATGTTTTATTTATTTTTTACCGTGAAAAGTGTTGCAGCATGCTTGTAAGCTCTTAAAATGATTCAGTGGAGAGGGAATTTTTCCTGAAGCAAGAGAGAGGAGGGCAATTTCCTGAATCCATGTCCCTGAGTCAGAGGGGATGGGACTAGTGCACAGGGAGAGAGGTTGATGTGCACCGTGAGCACTGAGCATTCACTGTGGGCAACAGGACAGAAGGGAATATGCAGACAGACGCAAGATTGGGAGAGAGCGAGTGTGTGCCAAGTTCTCTTCTGATTGCTTTTATTATACCAGTGAAAGAAACTCGGGACCAGCCCCACCCGTGTGGGTCGGTGGTTGAACATGGACCAATGAGTCATGCATGGCTCAATTCCCAGTCAGGACACAGGGCTGGGTTTCAGGCTCACTCTCCAGTGTGGGGTGTGCAGGAGGCAGCTGATCAATGATTCTCTCTCATCATTGATATTTCTGTCCTTCTCTCTCTCTCTCTCCCTTCCTCTTTCTGAAATCAATAAAAATATATGTTAAAAAAAGGAAAACAGGACCATTAGCTGTGAGAAATAAACTGGAGGTTTGATGCAGGAGAAGGTAGGAAATAGTCCTTTAGGGAAGTGTAGTATCTTTGCTGAGGAATGTTAATGAATTATAAAGTAGTTGATGTTTTAAACATGTCATATTGTTATGAAGATGGGAGAATGAACTGTTTTAAGAAATCTATTGAGGTAAATAGAGTTATATACAGAGGGCTAAAACGATAAAAAAAAAAAAATTTGAGCCCTAACTGGTTTGGCTCAGTGGACAGAGCGTCGGCCTGCTGGACTGAAGGGTCCCAGGTTCTATTCCCGCCAAGGGCATGTACCTTGGCTGTGGCACATCCCCAGTAGGAGGTGTGCAGGAGGCAGCTGATCGATGTTTCTAACTCTCGATTCCTCTCCCTTCCTCCCTCTAAAGAAATCAATAAAAAATATTTTTTAAAAAATTGAAACAACATTGGGCAAAATTTAATCTTTGATGATTTGGGGGCATTTTTAAAAAAATAATTAACAGTCATTTTTTTCTGAGTATGCGTTAATAATGCCTGTAGATGTATAGCCAGTCACAGGAAATCCTGCTCTTACGATAACAGGATGGACAAACCAGACTTTAATTGCAAAACATGCAGTAGTGAATTGATGTTCATATTATTAAAAAATATCAATTTTCCTTGCTTGGTAGGCCTCGGTGTCAAAATTCTTTTCATATTGGATATGCTAGGTGTGTTGTTGAGTAGAAGTGAATAAGCAGAGGGAAATTAATTCAGCTGAACAGGAAATAAGACGGTAAATGACTGGATGCTCACCTTATCACTAGGAAGTGTTACGCATCCCTTAGCTGTGCGCGGAGGGGCTGTGCAGAGATAGAGGAGCCAAGAAAGGGAGCAGGCGGGAGGGGGTTGAGATCTAATCTGTGCTTGGCAAACACTCTACTCCTCATTTCCCTCTTCTGCTGCCACTTGTCTGTTACTTTGAAACCTCTGGAAGGTCAGGGAGGATACAGGAGTCCCTGACCCAGAAAATGTGCAATTGGAACCTTAACTTTAGTGGGTTTTTGCCTTTTATTTCCTCCAGAAATACTAGTGAAAGTTCTGTCACCACGAGGGATAAATTGTAGTCCGGGGCCTTGAAAGAGCAGTTTTTCTCAGAAATGGTTTCTACTATTCTACGCCTGAAGGTTAGGGAAGTTATCTTTGTACTTTGAGGCCAATACCCATCTCTTGAGCCTCATAAGAAGCACTGAATAAAGTTAATAGGTTTGGCTAGCACTTGGAGCAATTATTTCCAATGTATCAAATGGCTCCCCGGGAGTCATAAAACAGGTGGCCCTGAAATTGTACTATCTGGTGGATATAGATTGGCAACTGTCCTTTAAGGGCAAAACTATGTGAAAAGTTGAGCCAGAGCACATGAACAACTGGTTGTCTGCTATTCTATGAAAGATGGTTCCTTAACACAAATCAACAACTTATGGTGATGCTCCATTTGCGTAAAATTTTGATACTAAAAATACCAGCCTGGCCCTGGCCAGTGTGGCTCAGATGGTTGGGTGTCATTCGGGGCCCATAGGTTGCCAGTGATATCCCCCGTGGGGAGCATGCAGGAGGCAGCCAATGGATGTTTCTCCTGCTCCCTTTCTCTCTCTAAAAATCAATTAAAAACCAAAATACCAGTCTCCCTTTCTCCTTCCCTTTCTTCCCTCCCTCCTTTCTTCTTAAAATTATTTTGGTGGGGGTATGGATGTACTCAGTTTGGGTCTTTGGTTTGAACTGTCATATTTATTAAATGACAAGGAATCTGTTTTGAGTTAGTGTCAAAGCAAACCAGGAACAATGGATTCTCTTTGAAATGACTGTAACATAGTCAATATTTTTGTTGTTTTAATAGTTGAGACAAGAGAACTTTAAGATCAACTTGTCAACATGTAGCTAAACTTTGTGAAGCTGACCTATAAAATGAAACAGTTGTTTTTTTTTATCCTGTTTGATGTAAAAGGAAAATATTGGAACTTTTCCTAAGTCTAAGAGCTATAGATTTTTAAAGCTGTAATGCCCTAACATCTGAGCTATCCCTCATTTTACAAGTGAAGAAGCAGAAAGGTTAAATAACTTCTCGAGCCTCAATTATTAGTGATATGCTAGTTTCCTGACTTTTTCTAGTGCTTTTTATCACTGTATCACTAGGTTTCTAATATAAAAACTTTCATCCAAATAGCATTTAAACTTGCATGTAACCTAAAAGAGACTTAACGTACTTTTTTAGGGTTCTAGTTCTATTGGGTTAAATAATGTTTCCCCATATTGATGTAAATAGGGATGGAATCTATTTTTTAAATTTTTTTCTTAATTTTTATTATTGATTTTAGAGAGAGAGAAACATTTAATTCAGATACCATGAAATCAATTTTTACTCATTCATTTTGATACTGAAATTTAAACTTAACTTCTATTTATAGTATCTATTTTATTTAGGCAGTGGGTATATAAAACCTCCACAGAAAAGTTTCTAAAACTAAAAGAAAAAACTAGATTTGAAAGATTTCATGTTCACCCTTCACAGCATTTTGGAGTAGGTATAAAGGCGTCTGAAGAAGCTTAGTGATTAAAATAAAATGTCCCCCCTCCCCTGGTGATTAGGCTTTTTATGAAACGAAGATGGAGAAAGGAGGGATTGTAACTATTAAGAACAGACACCTTCTGTGTGAACGGAACTGGGAGGTTAGTTTAGTAGACTGAGAAACGTAACTGTGCAGTAAGAACTTACATTCTAAGCCTAGGCATTTTTCCAGGGTAAGGTGAAAGAAACGTACGACAGGTACAGATTGCTGCGTTCATCCCCCCTCGCCCCATAGACATTAAGTAAATCCCTAAGATGTACCAAGCCTGTGGGAGCGCGAAGCATACCAACATGAGTCAGGCGGATCCTCCAGGAGCCCAGTGTGGTGGGGTGGCGGCTCTACGGAGGGGTGTGTGCGTGGGGAGGAAAGAGGGAGGGAATGGAGTGGGTGGAGGTTGAGGGATGAGATTAGACCGGGTGATCGAAAAACTGAATCTAGGTAAGATAGAAATGTAAGGGTACAGATATGCGCAGACTTCTTAGGCAGACATCTACCCCAGGACCTCTTAAAAACACAATCAGCCTCAATCGCCAGATGTGGCCAGCTATCAGGACGCTGGTCACCTCCAGATGTCCTCGCTGAATAGGTTAGAAAAACCCTCCTCCCGCTTCTAGTCCTCGCTTTGCCCACCTTTAGGGCGTCGGGCAATGGAGTGGGCGGGTGAAACTGCACCCACGTTCGCTGCCGCTTCTCTGTAGGGCTTTGCCGTCGTCATAGCAACTAGGAGTTCCGCGATCCCCCACCTTCCCCCAACTCCTACCACTTCCCCCGGCGGCGGGGCAGAGCTGCCGCTTCTCTCGCGAGATTTGCGCGCCGAGCCCTGCAGCTCGGCGGTGATCTCACCGCGGCCGGGGAGGGAGGGAGGGGGCGGGAGCGGAGGGGAGGGGAGGGGACGGGAAGGGCGAGTTCGGCGCCACCACCGCCGGCAACTTTGTGAACGAGTTCAGTGCGAGCGTGAGCGAGTGAGCGAAAGTCAGTGCGGCGCGGAGGGCCCGGGAGAAGGGTCCCCGGGGAGGGCCAGGTCTGCACCTCAGAGGCCGCCCCGCCCCCCCTCCCGCCCCGGCATCCATCCCCTCCTGCCTCCGTGGCTCCCTCGCTGTTTCCTCCCGCCGCCGGTCTTCCCCGGCCTTCCCGGCCCCGACTGCAGTTACCTGTCCCCTCCCCCACTCGGCACGCACCTCCCCTCCCCCGGCGCCCACAGAGGACCCCAGAACCTCGGACCCCCAGACACCCCGCAACTCGCTTCCCGCGCCGGCCGCCCCCTCAGCTCTTAGATCTCCCGAGGGCGGGCGGGATGGGGGGTGCCGAGCTCTGGAGGCGGCGCGAGCTGGGACCCGTGCGCCCAGACAATAGTTGATGCTCGGGGACCGGGCACCTCCGCCCCCTACTCCACCGGGAACGCGCCCCCCGCCGGCTGCGCTCCAGTCCGCATTCCGGGTCCCCCCTCGGAGCCCGGTTCGGGAGTTGGGCTGATTCGCCCCCGCCTCCCCGGGGCCCCTCAGCTCCGCGCCCGCCCCGGCGCAGCCTCGCCGCCCGCCGTTCTCCGCAGAGGCGGCGGCGAGGGGGCGCGCGCCGACGGCCCACGGTTTCTCTTTCTCCCCAGGGAGAGCGCGCGGCGGACCCGCCCGGGACGCGCGGCGGCCCCGGAGGCCGGGCCCAGCGGTAAGTGGCTCCCGCGCCCGGGGTCCGGTCCGGGAAGTGGGGGTGCGTGACCGCTGACAGCCTCCCACCGCATTCTGGCCGCAGCCCGGGTCTAGGACCCGGCGCAGGACACCGCGCGGCCAAAGTTTTATTTCCGATCGGGCGGCGTGCGGGTACCGCAGCCTGGCGGGGGCGAGTGTGCGTGCGCGCGCGCTCCGAGGGCCCCAAAGCTGCACAACTCTCCGTCTGGCGCCCGTGGGAGAGGCTGCGAGACCCGCGCCCCGTGGGGGCGGCTGCGCCCACCCCGCTGCCATCGTCTCCGCGGGAGAGCCTTCCCTTTCGGGCACCTGGGTGAGCGCTTTGTAGGCTGAGCTGGCGGGGGGGACAGGCCGGGAGGTGGAATCGCGAGATACAGAGAAGAGCAGCCGGGTGCCCGGCAGCCCGGTGCCCGCGGATGGCTAATTCTTCTCCCAGGGGTCCGGGGGCAGTGGAATGTCGGGGTGCTGCCGCCTCCTCTTAAGTACACCCCGGGAGGGATGGGGAGGCGTGAGGGCTCTGCGGAAAGAACTTTACCTCCCTTGCCCCATCTGTGTCCAACTTCCCTCCCGACCTCAAGGAAATGCGCGAGGCTCTCCATCGCGCCACGGCATTTCCAGGACTAGCGAGCGTGTCGGGCAGGTTGACATTTGATCGGGGGTCACCGTTTAGCGAACGTATGGAGAAGGGAAACGGCTCACTTTCAGGAGAGCGTCGTTGGTCTTCCTTGTGAAGGGAAGCGTCTGGGGATCGATAGCTTCTAGGCGGCATTTATCTTACAGATTTTATTTTTCATGTCGGTAGGCAGCAGTCCCTGAAATTGTGACTTCCTGCTAAACGATTGTATTTCTAAACGGGGAGCCAGTGATGCGATGCAGATTTCAGAGTAAAGGTGTCGACTTTCATCAGGTTCCAGGTCTATCTGGATGAACTGCGGTTGGCGTTTCCTCTATAAAGCAGACCTCTTTCATGTTGAAACTCTGACTCAGACTCTTAAAGTCATTGTTTTATACTGGGACTCTGTGGGAGTTAAGTGTCAACTTTCTCTTGTTTTCCCATGTGGAATATTCGTCCTAGGAAAAGATTCTTTGATTCAGTGTTGTTGTTTTTTTGGAAAAGTACAAGATTAAGTTCTATGGAATTAATTCTTGGTAGCTTAGTAACGGTATTTTTTATTTTTATATAATCCTGATTTAATGACTTCTACTTTGTACTTTTTTGAAAGCTGCCATTTTTACGAGGATGGGAAAGAAAGCTGATGACAATAATATAGAACAGTGGTAACAGTAGGTTTAAATAAAAGGTTTACATAAAGCAGTTTATGGTCACTGATGTCTCTAACTATTAGATGACATACCAGTTATTAACAAGAATATTAATATTAAAGCATCTTTCCCATGGAATAAATTATTTCTACTAAAGCGTTAGCCATTAACAATGCATTTAAAATGACTTAGGTGGTGATTTGCATGTAAATGGTTAGGGGCAAAATAAGAGCTTTTGGGGGATGAATGGTTTCTTGTGGCTGACCATTTATTTTCTTATCTCATGTTTAAGTACAGGACTCTCGAAGTTGACCTTATCATTAGATTTCTCTAGGTGACTGAGAGAACAAGTTTGGCAAGTGGCTCAAGACAGTCAGTAGGTGCTGCTGTTAGCTTCTCCGCAGTTCCTGGTACTACTCGAATCTGAAACTGCAATTCTGGTGCAGTGAACTTAGATCTGAAGTGTCAGGCAGTGTTAGTTGTGATTTCATTGTAGCATTCCATGGCAAGGTTGACTTGAACTCTTGGTAATAATTTCAAAGCACCTCACTGAAATTGTTTATTGAGATTTCTTTTTAAAAAAATATATATTTTATTGATTTTGTACAGAGAGGAAGGGAGAGGGATAGAGAGTTAGAAACGTCGATGAGAGAGAGACATCAATCAGCTGCCTTCTGCACACCCCCTGCTGGGGATGTGCCTGCAACCAAGGTACATGCCCTTGACTGGAATCGAACCCTGGACCCCTCAGTCCGCAGGCCGACGCTCTATCCACTGAGCCAAACCGGTCAGGGCTATTGAGATTCTTTTAACTCTACCTTTTCGTTATTCTTTTCTGGCTTTAGTATTTGCTTTTGTTTTGAATTAGGTGTATAATTTTGGTGTCTCCCCCTTCCCCCCATTTTAAAACAACTTTTTAAAAACTACTTTCTAGTAACTTCATTGAAGTCATAGACTGAAGATTGCTTGAGATTAGCAATTCAGTTGGGGGATCTTGGTTGACTATGAGTTGAGAGATAATATATTTTCAAGTTTGAATTTTTAAATAAATTGCTATTCACTATCTCTTTGAGCTGTGAAACAGGAGAATGAGAAGAGTTAGAACATATAAGAGTACAGATTTCCCAGATCTTCCCCATTTAGAGGAAAATATATAGTGATTAATGATAACATGATTATGTGTTTCCATCAGTCCTCTCACTGTTGTATTATCATTTCTGTTGGTCCACATCAGTGCTTTTATAATAAAAGCATAATATGCTAATTAGACTGGACAGCTGGATGACCGTCCGGATGAAGCCGGGGTTGTGAGGGCCTAGGCAAGCCACTGTGGCTGTGAGGGCCCAGCCCCTTGCACGAATTTTGTGCATTGGGCCTCTAGTATAAACTATGAATTGTCTGAAGATTTTCTCATGATATCTCAAAGTTGATTCACTGACCAAATTGGACTTTCTCTGAGGAAGACAAATAGACTCATCATCCCCATTCATATAGAGTTAGAGCTCTGTCCTTCCTAAAGTTCATATCTTAAATTCAGATCCTTTTGCCCCCATAATATCACTATATTCCTAACCTTTTGAGAGTTGTGGTAAGTCAGACAGTATTTAGCAAGGTCTTCTATCTGAAAGGCATGCTCTTGGATTCTGTGATTCCCAGTGATGAGTTACAGTGTGCTCCTGCCTCAAGGAACTTCTGTGCAATGGGGCCTTTTATAGTAAACTTTCCTGGTTTGGTGCTATGATATCTTGATGCCCCCATGAAGGTCTTGCATAGCAGGCAGTTGTCTTTGAATTTTACCTTAATTAAATTAATTTCTGAAATAATTTAATTAAAAATAATTTTCTGAAAAATAATTTTGAAATCATGATATACTAAAGAATTTGTTCTCAGAAGGTCTGAGCTTACATTTTCCAGGTATGGGAATCTTGAAAAATAATTGAACCTTTAAGAGTTGTCTTTCCAAAAAACTTTTTCTGCAGAGATGGGCACAATACTTGCCTCACATCTTTGCTGCAAAATTGTGTGAGTACTTTGTAAACCATAAAGTCTATTTGTAATTGCATTTTCTTACTTTCTGATAAGCAGATTCATAGATTGTTGGAGCTAGAAGGAATTTTGAGTAAAAATCATTTGGCCCATCCTCCCCATTTTACAGATGGGTACATTGAAGACCAGGAAGTCCAAGGGATTTATTGAAGGTTATACAACTAGTCAGTGATCAGGCACAATGCTTGGAAGACGGGTTGTCAGAGTTAACTCTACTTCTGTTTCCTGGTTTGTTTTTTCCTACCTTAAAGCCTATTAAGTTAAAATTTGTTTATTACTTTTTCCCTCTCGCATTTAAGGGTTCAGTGTTCATTAAATGTCTAAAATGAGAAGTAGCAAAACTTAAGGAGACAAAATCCATGTAAAGGTTGAAAAACTATGAAAAGATTGAAAGTGGCATTGATGTAGTATTCAGTAACTAAGCTTTAGTTAAACTTACTGAAATCCCAAAGTAATAGAAAAAGAAATTATGAGTTAAAGTATTTACATGGTAAAGTCTGTAGGCTTGTTTTTTTGAGAAAAGGAAGGAATCTTTGTTAACTCAGAGGACAGTGTGCTTGTATGCTCTTTAGAGAAGCCAAACTTAACTTATTCTACTTTACCATTTTCTTCTCTTCTTAAACTTATTTTTCATTTGCAGAAGACGTGGTTGTATCTTCTTTATTTCTGAAACTGGCAACTTTTGGACCTTCTCTCAGCTACCTGTAAGGGTAACCAGAGGGCAGGGGTGGGGGGTGGGGACGATCAGTCAGGTGGAAGGATAACTGCATAGAAAACAGGAAAATGTTGTAGGAACTTCCTGTTGAGAATGTGGCTGATTTATATAGCACTACCCTACCTTCCTCTGGGGTAATATGAGCCAGGAGACAAGAAACATTCCTGCCAGTTGGGTGACTGCCTTTTAAATGGGGGGGCTCTCCCTGTTCCGGGCAGGGTTAAGTGTTATTATTCCTTAAGTGCTCACAAAAAAAGTTTATGTCTTGTTCCTATATACAGTGTTATTTAAAATATAGGGGTTTCACTATCACTTGAACTTGACATTCTAACCTCTCCATTGCACCTCTACTTTTTGGTATGGGAAATAAATTGGCTTCATTGGATTTTTGCTTTTTGTTTTTTTTCTTAACAACAACAACAAAAAAAGGCAAACCAAAACAAAGCCCATGCATGTACTCACATTTGTATTTTGTTTTTCAAAGGTTATACAGTTTACCCTTGAACAACACGGATTTGAACTGTGAGGGTCCAATTATACACGAATTTTTTTTTCAATAAAAACTGTGAATGTGTTTGCTCTTCCTTATGATTTTCTTAATAATGTTTCCTTTTCTCTAGCTTACTGTATTATAAGAATACAGTATGTAATACATGTACCATACACAGTATGTGTTGACTTTATGTTATCTAGGCTTTGGGTCAACAGTAGACTGTTAGTAGCTAAGTTTTGGGGGAGCCAAAGTTATAATCAGAATTTTGAGTTCAACGGGGGGCTGTTAGTGTCCGTTACCCCTGCATTGTTCGAGAGTCAACTGTATATAAGTTAATTATTCTGAGGTGAAGCTCATTTATTCTTTCCATAGGCTCTTGATGAGCCCTTGAGTGAGTCAGAACTATAAAGACTGCCTTTTGTTTGGCTTTCTTAAACGCAGATGATTTGGGTGAGGGATGGACTAATATGAGCGTCATAGGGTTTGTGATCATAAGGGTAAGACCATCTGTCTGGTGGATCTTTTGAGGATAGAGGCCAGTCTACATCCGCCTTCTCCTTTTATTCTGGCCTGAGGAGGGTAAGGTAAATCCAGCTGGAAATAGAACATGAGTGTTTTCTTTAAAAAAAAAATACATTTTATTGATTTTTTTTACAGAGAGGAAGGGAGAGAGATAGAGAGCTGGAAACATTGATGAGAGAGAAACATCGATCAACCACTTCCTGCACACTCCCCACTGGGGATGTACCCATAACCAAGGTACATGCCCTTGACCGGAATCAAACCTGGGACCCCTGAGTCCGCAGGCTGACGCTCTATCCACTGAGCCAAACCAGTCAGGGCATCAGTGGTTTCTTGATGGTCTAGAGAGAAATTACACCAAAATGACACAGGGTACTGTCAGGGGCTTCCTTAGTAAATAGCGGTGCTTGGTGGGTGTGCTCCTGAGTCAGGGAAGCTGTTTCTTTGCCTCTGGAGATCTGTGATGAGAATGTTCAGCCTTTAGATTCTAATTTGTTACTTGTCACGTTGCACTAAGTTCTCCTTTTAATGAGGATTGTAGTATGCCTAACTTTAAACGGAGAGAAATGGGCAATTGCATAATGTTAGATTTCCTTTTTTTCAATGCAGGAGAGGCAGGAGGAGAATGCACGCTTGTGGGAGAATGCCTGCTTGGAGAGGGACAGTTACGTTTGTACAAACACAGGGGTCACTCAGAGGCAACTTGAGCAGGTAGGACATCCAACCAAGGTGGCCACTGGATTCCTTTTCTCCTCTCTCCTCCCCCATAGTAGGTTCAGGTCAAATGAATTTTGCAGACCCAGCAGTGAATTTTGGTTACTCCTCTTTTCTCTGTCCATTTTCCCCACAAAACCTTTTACCAAAGTTATAAGGATAGTCATTGATTGGATTGTGTGGTTCAGCATCTTGCTTCCTTTGAGAATGAGTTCTGAAGTTCTCAGACTAAAGCTGTCGAGAAACAAAAAGCCGAGGGCTATGTGCCTAACGGTCATGTTCCTGTAATCAAGACGCAACTGTGATCTTTTACTTTGGCTCCTCTATTATTTTACTGTAATTAATCCTCCCCCCCCCCCTCCCCGTATTCTCAATTATTTGCCTAGGTAGGAATTCTAGTTTGATACATTGTGAGATCCTTGCATTTCCTCTAACAGTCTTATTCCTCAGAATTGATTGACTATTTGTCTTTCCAAGTTTATTTTTAGTTCTTAGTGCTTGCAGAGAAGCAACTGATAACTGAACTGTGGTACTGCTGCTCTTTAAGAGAGACTACTTTAAGGAAATGCCTCTATGATAATGCAATTATACATGACTAGAATGTTCTAAAATTTTCACCCGATTTGACTAACTTTTATTGCCTAGTTCACTGGTATGTACCTAGGGAAAAAATGGAAAGCAATATTTCCCCTTATTTTTGCAAGAAGTGTAAGTTTGTGACTTGTTGGAACCATATTATTTTGAAGACTTCAGAAACACATGTTCTTAGTTTTGAAATGAGGGTTGGCGTGTAAGCTGATTTGACTCTTCCCTAACCATCCTTCTGGCTGCTCCATTGGAGACCTCAGGAGGTTCTGCCAGTATACTCCGCCAGAGTCTAACTTCTGAGTAGCTGGTTTTTCTTGTGTAAAGAGAGTGTACTCAGTGTGTGTATATGTCTGGGGTGGGGTTTGGCTCCTGGTTTGCCCTTGGAAAACCTGTTCGGAAGGTTTGCTCTGGCTGTGCCTGAATGTAGTTTTTTAACCCTGTCTCTTTTCCAGTTTTAGAAATGCCTGTGTTTCTTCAGAGTCTTAGTGTTACTTTATTTTATGTTTTAATGGAGGATCTTAGTGCTGATCCTTTGTAGTAGGAAATGAGGTATAACAATTGCATAACAAAACTGTTTCAGTAGAGCCCTGGTTGGTGTGACTTGGTTGGAGCATTGTCCCATGTACCAAAAAGTTCACAGGTACAATTCCTGGTCAGGGCGCATACTCAGGTTGCGGATTTGGTCTGGGCAGAAGCCAACCAACTGATCTCTCTCTCTCTCTCTCTCTCTCTCTCTCTCTCTCTCTCTCTCTCTCTCTCTCTCCCTCCCCCTCCTTTCCTCCCCCCCCTTTCCTTCTCTTTTCCTCTCTCTTTAAAATCAGTACAGATAAAAAAAATAAGCACACACTAAAAACACCTGTTTCAGTAGGTAAATGATTGTGGAGAGCACAGGATTCACAGACAAGACTTATTATTAAGTCCCGGAACCTCCATCCAGTAATGGCTTTCAGTGGGATTGTTCTGAAGGCCATTTTCAATTATGTTTAAAAATAGTGGTTTTCAGTGCCTTGGGTAGGATGTGTTGCAGGGGTGCATCTGAGGGAGAGGGTAGAGAATCATAGTGACCCGTGGGGCTTTTCTCCCGGGGAGCAGGTGAATAGATGGTTTGAGGTTGCTTCTGTTATGCTTCTTCCCCACCCACTTGAGAACATAATGGTTTTTATACCGTTTTTTGGATTTGTGTTTGACAATAGGCAAATAAGAAATGGACTTAAACCAGAAAACAGCTTCCTGGGGGTTGTAGAACTGTCATTTCAGATGGATGTAAAAGAGAACCCGCTATCCTCTCTGTACAGTCCCATTGATTAAAAAAGGCAAATGACAGCTTGGAAGTAATTTGGAAATGACTGTCAACAGCTAAAAGGGCCAGGCTGCTAAACTCCTGCAGTGGAGGCAGGACATGTAAATCCAAGTCGGAATTGCATGTTGGCTCTTACTTTTGTATTGGGGTAAAAAACATAACGTAAAATTTACCATCTTAACCATGTGTTAGTGTACATTTAGTAGTGTTAAATATATTTATATTGTTGTGAACCACATCTCCAGAGTGTTTTTATCTAGCAGACCTGAAACTACCCATTAAGCAGCTGTCCATTTCATCTTTCCTCATCCCTGGCAATTACCCTTCTGCTTTCTATTTCTATGCATTTGACTATCTTAGTGGATCATGAAGTATTTGTCTTTTGGTGGCTTATTTTACTTAGCATGATATCCTCAAGGTTCATACATACTGGCATGTGACAGGATTTCCTTTCCTTTTAGGGTTGAATAATATTCCAGTGGGTGTATACACGACATTTGTTTATCCGTTCATCTGTAGATGGGCCTTTGGGTTGTTTTCACATTTTGGCTATGCCAATAGTGCTGCTATGATGATGGATGTATAAATATCTCTTTGAGACCTTACTTTCAGTTCTTTTGGATATATATCCAGAAGTGGGATTGCCGGTTATGTGGTAGTTCTATTTCTAATTTTTTAAGCAGCCTCTATACTGTTTTTTATAGTGATTGCACCATTTTACATTTCCACCAGCAATTTATAAGAGTTAACTTCTCATCCTCACCAACACTTACTTTGTATTTTTTTTTTGAATAGTAGCCATCCTAATGGGTGTGAGGTAATAATTTAGTTGTGGTTTTGAATTGCACTTCTGTCATGATAAGTAATATTGCACATCTTTCATACACTTGTTAGTCATTTTTATATCATCTCTGGAGAAATGTCTGTCCAAGTCTGCTCATTTTTCAATTGGGTTATTTGATATTTGTTGTTGAGTTATAAAAGTTCTTTATATATTCTGGATATTAATACCCTTTAATAGATATATGCTTTGTAAATATTTTCTCCCATTCTGTAGATTACCTTTTCACGCTCTTGATTGTGTCCTTCGATGCACAAAAATTTTTAAGTTCAATGTAGCCACATTTGTCTATTTTTGCTCTTTATGCTTGTGCTTTTGGTGTTACAGCCAACAGATCATTACTGTGTACTATGTCATGAAGCTTTCCCCCTATGTTTTCTTCTAGGAGTTTTATGGTTTTGGTTCTTATGTTAGATCTTTAATACATTTTGAGATGATTTTTATATATGTTGTAAGATAAATGTTTAACTTCATTTTTTTTTTTTTTTTTTTGCATGAGTATCCAGTTATCCCAGCATCATTTGTGGAAAAAATTTTCCATTCTCAATGAGTGGTCTTTGGATCTTTGTCAAAGGTCAATTGACCATTGTTTACTTCTGAGCTCTCTATTTTATTCTATTCTATATTCTATTCATCGAATTATCTGTCTTTATGCCAGTATCACCCAGTTTTGATTATATTAATTTTGTAATATTTTGAAATCAGGAAGTTAAGAGACATTTACTTTTACTTTATGTATGCTATTAAGTAATAGAGAATAGAGAAGTTGACAATAGGGAAAACAATTCATATAACTTCTCATTTTTTTGAGCGGACTTAGGCACACTTAAAAATGAAGTAACATGATTTAAATGGCAGAATGCATGCAAGACTATCAGTTGGCAACTGTTGTAGTAAGAGCTATGGGCTAGCACTTCCTAGTTTACAAAGGACTCTCACAGATATTTAGTCCAGTGGCTTGGGAAATCTTCAAGAGGATGATGGATCTAGAATTTTTCTTGAAGATTGGATGGGTGCTTCAATGGGTATAAATACCCCAAACCATCTGTGTCCATTGCATCCCTCCATTGCTGTAGGGAAGTCTTTAATGAAAGCCTCTAGTAGCAATCTCAGAATTTTCAATGGGATCAGTTATTTGTTGTTTGATTTTTTTTCTCCCTTGACACGATATTGCCTTTCCTATTCCAATCCAGTTGTTTTCTTATTTTTCATATCTGCTCATTGAATGGCAGTGGGCAGCATACAGAGATAGAGTACTTAGCCATAACACTGTTTTAATTTGTATGATGTGCAAAAAACAAGGAAATTAACCTGGCTGGGTTGCATAGGATGAGTTGAAGGAGAGAGATTGGAGCCAGAGCAGCAAGTTGAGTGGCTGCTTTAATATAGGATACCTAAGACCTACTTTCTCATCTCCTTAATAAAACTAGGGGAATAATTTTGGTTGGGTGTATTGACAAGACATTTAGTAGAATGTCTGTGGCGGAAAATGGCAGTTTACTTACATGTAGTATGCTGCAGTAAAGAGTTATTTAATGGTGACCAAATAAATGCATGTGTAGCAGGGTAGGTCTCTAAGCAGTAACTTGCTCATTTATCCCTTAAGTATTTATGGACTCTTACGTATGCCAGGGGCTGGTGGCCACGTCTCGTGGAGAAAGGATGTACATGATTCCTGCTCTCGTGGGGTGGACACTCTCCGAGGCATTCGCGTGGTCCTTCTCAGTGTTTCATCCTCTCATCTGGTTGGAGTAGTCTTTTAGTCACAGGACACCTGTGTTAATTCTGCTATAAAACAATTGCAGTTGAAAATAGTCCCACATTAACTCTCCTTTGTGTAGAGGAAGAAAGAAACACTAGACCGTTCTGCCTTTTGGTTTCCAAGGAGATGTCTTGGCTAAATTTGTTTTATCAAGTGCTTCTCTAAGTAACAAATAAAGGAAACGGGCTCTAATGAATCTGGTTAAGGTTTTCCTGAGGAACCAAATAAGGTTTTAAAATCTTGGTTTCTTCTTTCACTCCGGCACCTAGAGAATATAGAAACGTTGTTTTGGCTAATTCTGGATTTTTCCAATAATTAACCACATCTTGAAAGAGCCATATACCCTTTTTGGATCTTCTTTCATTTGTTCATGTAACAAATTTTCAGTGTGCACTTACAATATACCAAATAATCTTTTCATGTGTAAAAGGAAGAAGGTTGATGGTTGAATTAAGTGTCCTTGAAGGCCAACTGTTAAAATTCTGTGAATTTATTAGTGTGTTTTAGTGGGATTTGGGGGCTTTTGCAGATAGTAGAAATGTTTTTGAAAACAACTAAAGAAATAGAAATATAGTTTTTGCTTTTAACTTTAAAACATTTTAGTGAGAAAATTCTATAATGCTGGATCATTTTAGTGTAATTTCACTCAGATCTGAAAAAAAATCAACATTTTAACTCAACATTGAGAGTCTTTCCTTGAATTTTTGGTAGAAGAAAGTTCTAAATCTAACCTTTCTGCTGTTACTTGTACTACCCTATTTCAGATGATTGATATATTGCCAGTGTGGAAGATTCAGAAATGCTTATCACCTCTCCTATGTGCTCAGCTCCGAATCTTTTGGGGCTCATATCACTTATGTGTGTGGTAGTCTTGAGATATGGTGACACATGTCACGGGGTGCAGAAGTCACACTGAATGAAGATCTTAGTAACAGCACTGTGATAATTAGCTGGCAATTGCCCATGCTGCAAATATGTGAGATTCAGATAGCCCAGTGTGAGTTTTTGTGTTTTTATAAAATATAATTTCCTTTTAATTTGTTGTTAGAAATTCAGTTATGCAAAGTAAAACTTAAAAATTTTCCCCTCCTGTGGATTGTTGGCTGTTGGGAATCTGGCCTCATTGTCACTAAAGAACATTGGAGAATTTGTTGTAGTTCTGGCTCTTTGGCTATGGCCATCTTTTTCTTTCATTTATTCATCAGCAACATTCATTGAGTACCTTCTAGATGGCAAATACTGTTCTCATCCTGGATATACAGTCGTGAACAACTCTGAGTGATATAGGAAGCCACTAGGCAGAACAAAGGGGTTTGATCTGACATGTTTTTAAAGGATAAAACTGCTGTGTAGAGAATAGAATGAGGTGTGTATATGGGGGTGGGGTGGGGTGGGAGGAGGAGAGGGCGAAGGGAGGCAAAGATGGAAGCAGGGAGATAAGGAGTTGTAGCAATAATTTAGATGAGATGTAATGATAGCAGTGGTGGAGTCCATCTGTGAGAGGTGGCTGAATTCTTGGCATAACCCAAGTGGGGCTAAGGGAGAGATGATGTGGAGTGAAAAAGAGTGGAGTCAAGGTTTTTGGCTGAATGACTGAAATGATGGAGGTGCCATTTATTGAAATGGGAGAGACTGGAGGAGCAGGTTTGGGTGGGGGATTAAGTGCCGATTTGTACATGTTGGGTATGCGATACCAGTGGATGTGCAAGTGGAGAAGTCAAGTTGGCAACGGGGTAGGTCTGTTAATCTTCAAGAGCTTCAGTGTTTTCACTTGTGAGATGGGGAAAGAATTTTTCCTTCTCAGAATTCTTGAGATCAAATGAGATAAGAAAGTTAAAGCTTCTAAAGTTATATCCTATGGTGGTGATATTATTTCTGGAAAGTACACTGTTACCTTCTTAGGTACTTAGTGATTTCTTTTGAGCTACTAAATTCATAGGCCAGAATGTATTGTGCAAAGTTAGCATTTGCCTTCCGAATGCTTTCTCTCCAAATAGATGGAAATGCTTTCTGTGATCCATGCTGTGACTCCTGAAAGAACTTGACATTACGGTTCCTTCCAGGATGTCATGGGCTTTATTTTGTGTAAAGACACAGGGGCACTACATGTATGGCACTGGAATTGCCCCTCAATAAACATAGTTTCAGACAAAAGTAATTTTATTTAAGTGGGAGGATATTGTAATAGGAAAACAAAAAGGCCCTGTCTTTTTTCAAAGTCTTTATTATTTTAGGCTTTCCATAACTTAGCTCAGCTAACAGGTGAGGTCTCATAGGTCAGATTTATTGGGAAAACCATTCTCTGTGATCCTAGGTTGTGTTTTTTATTTATTTATTTATTTATTTATTTTTTTAATTGCTTACAACTTTGTTAAAAGCAGATGAAATATGTTAAATATATATTTGTACTCACTGAGTTAAAATTTACTTAAGATACACGTAAAAATGTTGAAAGCATCAGTCTTATATTTCAATCAGTGGTATTTTGAATTTATTAAATGTCTTTCCTTAGAGGTCGTTATACATAGTTATTTTCTTAAAATGCAGTATTTGTTGATAATTGACTTCTTCCCAGAAGTGAGATGTTGCTTTAGCAACATCTTCAGTCAAGAGGTTTGGTGCTGGTTCTTGGTTCTTCTCACCCATGAGACAGTTTGAGCAGAAGCACTACTGCTCTTTCTTCATTCCCAGCTCATTTCATCATCCGTCCACAATAGTGATTTTCACCTGGCGAGCCACAAGAGGCAGCAAGAATTTTTATTTTTATTTATTTTATTTATTTTTTATTTATTTATTTTTTTTAATTTATCTTTATTTTTCAGATTATTACAGTTGTTCCTCTTTTTTCCCCCATAGCTCCCCCCCTCCAAATTCCCACCCCAACCTCTGTCCTTGCCCCCCCACTGTCCTCATCCATAGGTGTACAATTATTGTCCAGTCTCTTCACGCATCCCCAACACCCTTAACCCCCGAAAATTGTCAGTCCACTCCCTTTCTATGCCTCTGATTCTATTCTATTCACCAGTTTATTCTGTTCATCAGATTTTTTATTCACTTGATTCTTAGAT
>PVJC01032404.1:0-19969 GCA_004026665.1 Murina feae
AGAAAATTTTTAAAAAGTAACATTGCTTGAACATCATAATGTGGCTGCTGAAAAGATTTTATTTTCATTGGAAATATGTTTCATCTTTATTTTCTCTGCCCATTTTGTGATGGCTAGGTTAAGAGCTATGCAATATAATCTGAAATTCCCTTGAGTAAATAAATACATTTTAACTGGAAGCACATCTAGTCAGAACAAAGCTATCACTACTCCTGCAGTGGCACGTGCCCGCCTGATGTATGAAACAAGTCAGGCACCAATGTCCTCCCATCTAGAAAACGTTTAAAGCTAAATCTTTAATGTTAAAAAAATGCCATAAATAAAAGCTCTAGGCCTGGCCCTATGCAGTCTGGCTCAGTGGACAGAGCATCAGCCTGCAGACCAAAGGGTCCCAGGTTTGATTCCAGTCAAGGGCATGTACCCTGGCTGAGGTTCCGCACCAGCATGGGCCCTTGTCTGGGCTTGTGCAAGAGGCAACCAATCGATGTGTTTCTCTCACACATCGATGTTTCTCTCTGTCTTTCCCTTTCTCTCCCACTCTCCCTAAAAATCAATGGAAAAATATCCTCGAGTAAGGATTAATAACACACGCATACACACACACCAAAACAAACAAACAAACAAACAAAAAACCTAATGATTTATTCCCATACCCCAATTAACTATCTCACTAATATTACCCTTTAGCAACCACTGGTACCAACTGGTGCATCAATACCACTTAACTATTTTTTTTGTTATGGAATAGAACTTGTACAGCACAGACTAAGCATCTTATCAAGTTGGCTGGTATTTTATAGGTGAAAATCACCCAAATCCATGTTCCAAACACTATTAACTGTGCCCTGGAAGCAATATGCACCGATCACATCAAAAGCTAATTAAAAGCAAGGCTGACAAGAAGCAATAGGACATTTAACCAAGTAAAAACTCTATTTTTTTGGTGGAAAAAGTAAGATCACTGGGGCAGACAGGGAGGAAGATACCGGGTTAAAACAAGTTTATTCCAAGGTTAATTATTATTGTTGAAAGAATTTTGATTCCACACCAAACGAAGTCTCATTGCATCTGCCAGTCTATAATCTCCCTGGTACATTAGCGCTGAGTAGCAGAACGCCACAAGCTATCACAGAATCTGAGAGAGTCAGAATACGCCACCTAGGTCATCTGGCTTGACCTTAGCATTTTACTAGACTTCATTTAAACCATTCCCAGAAACCTCTTATGGAACCTGTCCCTCAGCATCTGCCATGAGTTACAGAAATCAGAGACAGCGAGTTTATACCATCCACAGCTCCCTGGGGAGGTGACTTGCTTTCCAACAGTTCCCAGTGTCCATTACATTTTTTTTCTGGTTTTGCTCATTTGTTTGCTAAACTATTCTTTTTCTTCCTATCATTTCAGAGGCAATCTCCTAGCTGCCCCCAACCATTGTTCTCTCTGTCTGAATATTCTTTAAATATTTGAACACTAACTCCTGTCTCTCCCTTATAAATATGTCCATCCTGAGACAGGCTATAAATGACCAGCTTCTTTCACTCATAAATCAATCCCACTATTCTCTTAATCATTATCTCTTGTACTTCCCAGAACTCTTTCTCTGGAACATAAATGTGCATTTAAATGCATCGTTTATCATTTTTAAATATTCTACCTAAAGGGAAAATAAGAGCCTACGAATGTTGATCTCATTTCCACGCTCTCACAAAACTAGATGAATTTTCCTTCAGAAATCCATAGCCCATCCTTCTATTTAAAAAAGGAGAGAGCTGTTGTTTTTTTTAACAGCTATTTTCGAAAGTAAGACCATGTGATCCAACAAAAACACTGACAAACCACCTAACTGGGTATTTATGTTCTACATGAAAATTAAGACTTTTAGGGACTGTTTTAAACATCATGCATTCACTACATACAAAAGATAACTATGAAGAAACAGTTAGGTCTGTTCGGTTCTAAAGGCCCTGTCCTCACTGACGTGACCAACCGGCAGCTCTTTAGTGTAGGATCCACTCCTTAAGGCAGAAAGTGGTCTACCACTCCTTTGGAGAGTTTTTGCCAATGTCTAAGAAAAACTGCTGATTATGACTTCAAAAAAAAAAAAATCACTAGAGAATAACTGGCATTTCTGTTGTTTTTAATACATATTTCACTTTACTCTCTTGCCAGATCTTTGTTTCGAAGAACAGCTTGCATATTTTACTTTTGAGCAGGGTTTCATATTGTTATCATCTTTACTTTTTTCTTTCAAGTACTCTTCCTACATAGGATGAAACCATGTGCCCTAATGGTCTCACCTACAACTAGAGCCCGCATCACATACAAAACCATTACTCTGATTTCTTGGTCATTCTTTTCCAAGTAATGTACAAATACGTTAATGCCTATCAGTGTTTGTGATACTTGATCCATCGGGTACTAGTCACAACAACGTCTCACGTGCTCCAGACCACTCCCCATCACATACTACGTACCTCTGCAAACAGAGGTTGGTCATGTATGTATGATTTCATACCCCTCACAAAACTAAGACATTCATATACCTTCAAAAGACATTCAATACACCTGATTACACTCAAATAAATACATTTAAAAAACTAATAAATTCAAGTAGCTATCATCCTTCTTGGAAATCTTCCCGAACCCCCAAAGTTTATGAAGTACCCCGACTAGGATCTTACTGAGGGCCTTGCACTCAGAGAGGTCACAGAACAGGTACTTCAAAGTATTTATTATGCTGCATAACAATTGCTTGTTTTTCTATTCTGGCTCCCTCATTAGATGAAATTCTATCAGACTGGCACTATGCCTTATCTATATATATAAAACCCCAATATGCAAATAGATCAAACAGCAGAACAACCAAACAACCGAACAACCAGTCACTATGATGTGCACTGACCACAGAACATGGAAGGCATTGGCAGCAGGAGGCAGAGCATGGAACATGACGGGAATTGGCCATGGCAGCATGGTGGAGCAGGTGAACAGGGACACCCGACCAAGGCAGAGCGCCAATCACTGTCATCGGGGCAAGCTCTGGTGGTTACTGAAAATTCTTTGCTCTCACGTGCCATGGTCCCACCGGGTGCTTGCACCCACTGCCTGCGCCCAGCGCCAGGCCCTCAGGGCTTCTCCACCTCCCCTGTTCCTGAGGGGAGATCAGGGCAGCAGCTGCCTCGCACACCCACTGCAAGCAACGGCCCTGCTTGCACCTGATGCTGGCACTGGAGCCACTGCCAGCACCAGCCCCACTTGTACCTACAGCTGGTACCAGAACCACCGCTCGAACCCGTTGCCAGCACCCGGTGCCAGTCCCAATCGCTTGGCACCATCAGCGGGTGCAAGCGGCAGTGTCAGCTCCAATCGCCCCTGCAGGCTTCTCCACCACCCCTGCACCTGAGGGCTCCATGACATCAGTGGGTGTGAGCGGGGCCAGCGCCGTCAGCACATGGGAGGGGCAGTGGCAGGAGTGGGGCTGCAGGCAGACAAGGGACCAGGGTTGTGGTGAGAGGTGCCAGGCAGGGGTGTGGAGGATGGGTTGAGACCCACCCCTGAGCCCACTCACAGCCCACGGTTCCTTTAAAGGTGCACAAATTCGTGCACTAGGCTCCTAGTCCTAAATAATAAAACCCTAATATGCAAATATGGATGTTATGACATGTACTGACCACAAGGGGGCAGATGCTCAACGCAGGAGCTGCTTCCTGGTGGTCAGTGCACCACAGGGGGAATGCCACTCAACCAGAAGCAGGACTCACAGCTGGCAAGTGTGACAGTGGTGGCGGTAAGGAGCAAGGGGTCCCGGAATGCAAGAGCCCCAGACAGAGAGAGATGTCTGACTGCCGGCTCAGGCTTGATCCCCCCACAAGTGGACATCCCCAAAAGGGTCCCAGACTGAGAGGGTGCAGGCCAGGCTGAAGGACCCCCCACGCCCCCCCTGCACAAATTTTGTGCACCGGGCCTCTAGTCCCCTATAATATGTCTGGTCTTTGAAAGAACATGGAATATGACAGGCACTCAAATATTAGCTAAATAAACTATTATCAAAAACATATCTAATCATAGTCACCTTAAAGGTCATTCATTTTTTTTCTAAGAATTTCTGCCATTTTAAGAGAAATTTTAACTCATTTTAAAATCGTTTTATGATCAAGTTACTCAATAAAAAGTAGTCTTTGCCCTGTGTCCTACTATCTTTTCAGCCCCAAATAAAAAATCAAAATAACCACTTCATTCACAAAGTTCAACATTTAATCATTTCTGACTATTACCAAGAATAAATTTATGCCAATGCAATCTTCTCCACTACTAAGGGTGTAACTTAAGATCTAAAGAAACCTTTCCAAAATAGAGGAATTTCTAAATTTCTAAAATGTTTGGCACAATATCAGCATAACCGTAATAAGAATGCAATTCTTCTCATTACTGTTGAAAGGACCCCTCACTGACACTCTCAGTGCATCACTAATATTTTCCTACATTAAGAGACAGGGTTTATTACAATATTTGAATACATAGATGGTATCCACAACAAGAATATTTTTATATTTTTTTATCTTTAATACAATAGTAATATGATAGTGGTAAAAATCTAGAAAACATAAAATTATAAAGAACAAAATATAAACCAAATATGAGAAGACAATCCATATAGTATCCTATATAATAAAAGAGAAACATGCAAATTAATCGTCCCTCTGCTACGGTCAAGCCATGCCCACAAGCTACACACACAAGCCGATCAGGAGCAAGTATACAAATAAACCCAACTAAGATGGCGGTGCCCATGGAGCTGGAGTGAGCAGGAGGCTTGGGTTGCCCTGGCAATGGAAGAAGCCAAGCTTCCTGCCTGCCCTGGCAGGCCCTGGGATTTACTCAAGGCTATAAAGTTTCAATTATAGAAGAAAAATAAATCCCAGAAAAAAAGGGGGGGGGCGGGGAGCTTATGTCTCTGGGCAGCATGGCCAGACTGAAAATGGCCATCAGCCCCTCATCCAGGCTGGCCAGGCATCCCAGTAGGACCCCCGCCCCACCCTGAAGGGCCTGGGAGGCAGCTTGAAAATGGCCCTCAGCCCCTCACCCAGGCTGGCCAAGCACCCCAGTAGGGACCCCACCCTAAAGGGGGTGTGGCCAGCCTGAAAACAGCCTTCAGCCCCTCACACAAGCTGGTCACACCCCCAAGTGGTGAGGGTCCCAATGGGGGGCTTGACCAGCCTGAAAACAGCCATCATCCCCTCACCCAGGCTGGGCAGACACCCCAGCCAGACCCCCATCCTGATCCAGGACACCCTTCAGGGCAAACCAGGGGGTTCCCACCCATGCACCAGGCCTCTATCCTATCCTATATAATAAAAGGGTAATATGCAAATTGACCCTAACAACAGAACCTCTGGGAATGACTGGTCATTATGACACACACTGACTACCAGGGGGCAGACGCTTGATGCAGGAGCTGCCCCTGGTGGTCAGTGCACTCCCACAGGGGGAGCTCTGCTCAGCCAGAAACCAGGCTGACAGCTGCTAGCACAGAAGTGGTGGCGGGAGCCTCTCCCGCCTCCTCAGCAGCATTAAGGATGTCCGACTGCAGCTTAGCTCTGCTCTCCACTGGCAAGTGGACATCCCTTGAAGGTTCCCAGGCTGCTAGAGGGATGTCTGACTGCCAGCTTAGGCCCGATCTCCCAGGGAGTGGGCCTAAGCCAGCAGGTGGACATCCCCCGAGGGGTCCCAGACTGCAAGAGGGCACAGGCCGGGCTAAGGGACCCCCTCGAGTGCACAAATTTTTGTGTACCAGGCCTCTAGTTTGTATATAAACACATCTGTGCTTTCAATATGAAAATGAGTACTATACACTTGCACATATGCTACACACACCTACTTATAAGCCTAGAAAATTAGCAAGACTTAAACAATTATAGGCAGGATAATACAAAATGAAGGAGATAAAACGATGATTATATAAACCTATTCCTAAGTTCAATTGAAGGACAATTTGGAAATGCCTATTGAAAAGCTTTTTTTAAAAATATATTTTATTGATTTTTTTCAGAGAGGAAGGGAGAAGGATAGAGAGTTAGAAACATCGATGAGAGGAAAACATCAATCAGCTGCCTTCTGCATACCCATCACTGAGAATGTGCCCACAACCAAGGTACATGCCCTTGACCAGAATTGAACCTGGGTCCCTTCAGTCTGCAGGCCGACACTCTATTCACTGAGCCAAACAGGTCAGGGCAAAAGCTTTTAAAAATTAATATATCTTTTTATGCAGCAATTTTACATTTAAGAATTTATCCTAAATAATCATTCCAGATGTACAAACATACTTAACTATACTAATTTTCACTCCCACTCTTGATAAGAGAAAAACAATGTTTAATAAAGCAACATTCTAAATTTTCTGGTAAATTTCAATAAACTACAGAATAACATTTAAAATATACTTAAGGACATAAAAAAACCTGTATCTTATATATATTAAACAATGTATTATTTAACTTAAAACAAATAAAAATTAATTTCAAAAAGTACTGAGTGCATCAAAATATCTGATGTCAAAATCTAAGAGAATCAAGTGTTATGGGGAAATAAAAATGTTACAGAACATTGTGTCTATTGTGTTATATTGTAGAAAATTAATGATAGGTCTATTTCTTGCATTTGCTTAATTTACATTCCAAAGTGTACCCTGCTCGGCTTCAGAGACTATGGTATAATGATAGACATTGTTTTTTAAATGTAATATTCAAGTTAAAATAAAAACAAAAGTCCAAATTCAAAAGTAAGATAAGAGCTAATTCAGGCAAAAGCTTTAGGTACATTTTCAGACTGAAAAGTACAGTATATTATAAGAAAAACCTCATTTGTTAATTGCTCTTACCAGCTGTGAACGTCAGCTGCATTGCACACATGTAGTCACATATATAATTCATATTATATCTGTCTGTAAGAGCTAAGGATCTAATACCTCAAATGAGGGCACAAACTCCAATATTCAGGTTGGATACCTGACACTCCCCTTTCACAAGCCCATGCTGCCCTCTTCTGGATACTTTGGGAAATTATGTGATCTTAAAAGTTTAATAAGATGTAAATGAAAAATAATCTTTTTCAAACTAATCTATTAAGGAACTTAACCTATGTGCTTACACATAAGAAACATAATAACTCATTTTGAAACATTTTCAAAAACTTCTGTTCTGAATAAAGTTCTAGGAGCAGCAAAAGGCTCTGATAATTAGGTTATCCATGCCAATGAGAGAAGAAAATAAATATTAAAGTTATTAAAAGTAAATAAAGAGCCCGGCCAGCATGACTCAGTGGTTGATCATCAACCTATGAACCTTGTGGTCACAATTCGACTGCTGGTCAGGGCATATGCCGGGGTTGCGGGCTCGATCCCCAGTCAGGGGGCGTGCAGGAGGCAGCCGATCAATGACTGGCTCTCACCATTGATGTTTCTATCTCTCTCTCCCTCTCCCTTCTTCTCTGAAATCAATAATAATATTTTTTTAAGTAAATAAAAAATGGCACTTAAAGAAGTTTGCATTTATTTGTTCTGGAACCTCATTCTTCTCACTCCCAAAAGCAAAGTGGAATCTGATGTCGGTCCTTATCTTTCCAGTTCAAATGCTTTCACTACCTGAACATGTATCCAGAAATAAAAAGAATGGATGTCTGTTTTTAAAATGAAAATAATAGTATCATACTGTATTACACACAAATGTTCCGTGTCACAGGCCATACTTCTACATGCAGCCTCCTGTGGCACAAACTGACTGAGAAACTGTGAGAGCTCCGCACAAAGGTATCGATACAGCTCTACAGTGAAGAACAATACCATCGGGTCACAAGATTTATTCTTTTACTTTCTGAAAACTATGTGCATCTTCTATTTCTACGTACCCAACAGTAAATAGTCATAACTTTGCCGAAACTTTCCGTGTTACCATCATTCAGTTTTAAAATTAAAAGGGTTTTAATTCTCTTGTCACATGGTCTTTAAACGACTCTAGGCTCCACTCATATTAAACCTGAGAGCCACCTGACCCAGCTCTACCACAGCACAGCAATCATTTTTGACCAACTTACACTACAGTTTTCAGGTGGAACCAGGAGTTGAGTAATCTCGCCACCATGCACACAGAAGATATGTTTCATTTCTCCAGAAAATATGTCCCAAATTATCACCGAAAAATCCACACCTCCAGATACCAGATATCTTTGATCATAACGAGTTGAGACCTGATGAGGATATAGCAAACATGTGACTTTGTTCCGATGACCACGGAGTGTTCTGTGAGGTGGCCAACCTGTGGATGAGGGTTTGGATTTAAAATGGGAAAATAAAAGTCTTACAAAGTTTCAACAAATAAAAGTAAACATGAATTTTCAAAATAGCTATAAATTTTATCAAAGAAAAGGCTTCTGCTTTTAGTTCCTGCAACTGCTCTGTCCAATACAGTAGCTACTAGCCACATGAGACCATCGAGCACATGAAATGTGGCTCGTCCAGACTCACGTGTGCTGTAAATGTAAAATACACATGAGATTTCAGAGACTTAGGACAACAATTAATAATGTTAAGTGTCTCAATGAAGTAAAAATAGGTTTGCTGTACTGAATAAAATAAAATATATTATTAAAATTAATTTTACCTGCTTCATTTTCACATTTTTAATGTGGATATTAGAAAATTACATACAGTGTTACATATATATATTTCCACTGGACAGTACTGTTCTAAAAGATGATCAGTATTAATAACAATAAAGTTCATTATTTAGTAAACCATAGAGGTTAACTATTAATAAATGGAAACTTTTAATATACCTCAGAGAGATAAAATTGGATACTTCTTTATAAACAGTCATTAGGTGGTATTTATCCCAAGAATAGGCACTGAGTATTTTATTATCTGCACATTAAACTCTATCAGTCACATAGCACACTAACAACTACACTGATTCACTGTTTATGTTAAAAACAAAGCCTGCCGACATTGTTGCTGTCACAGTACATAGCTCTCTGAACGCTTTAGACAGTGGAAGGTCGTCAGTGTACCTCTTCGGAGCATGTGTTCCCCTTGCAGCAGCTGTACTATGGCTGTCTGTGTGGCAGGTACAATAATGATGCTCCCATCTTCGCGGCCACAAACAAGTCGTCCATGTACTGGTATGTATACACTTGCGGTTACTTTAAGAGGTTCATCGCTATTGGGGATCACACTCAGCTGATCTATAATTCCAGCTGGATAAGGATTGAGCTTATCAAATGCTTCTTGCAAACTAACAGAAGTTGTGATTTCCAACCCTGTGGAGGTTTAGTTTTGTGTAAAAGAAAAACATTGAGCATGTTAGAAAAAAAATTTTTAATATTAAAATAAGCATGCTTATAGTTAATTTAATAATATACCCAAGAATAACTGTCATCAAACATGATTCTAAGAGGAAAATGAAATATGACATAATGAATGAAATATGACATAATGTTCAGTGGTTAGTATTTAAGTTGTGAAATTAAGAAATTGCTGTACCTGATTTACTATTCGCTTCTTCACCTTCCTGCTTCTCAGGTGAGTCTGAGATTTTCCAAATATTCAATCTTCCAGAAGAGTCCCCCTGAATTAATAGTTTATGGAAGTATTCCCTGGCTCCATAGAAGAACCGAGTAACAGGAGGACAAATGAGCAACTGAAAAAAATTTGTTCAAATATCTTTAGCTTTTTTAATCAAAATATTTCACACATTAACTTTTTTTCAGATAAGGATGTGAAGTACTTTGCCTCAGTACCAGAGTAAGAAAAAGTGTTTATCACACCCAACAATATTTTAATGTAATTTTGTAGCATTAATGTACATGTCAATTAACATTCAAATCCAGCATAAATATTATATAGTCTCTCTATAGAATTGTATTTTTACATTTTTGTGTTGTTTTTTTAATATAATTTATTGATTTTTTACAGAGAGGAGGGGAGTGGGATAGAGAGAAACATCAATGAGAGAGAAACATCAATCAGCTGCCTTCTGCACATCCCCTACTGGGGATGTGCCCGCAACCAAGGTACATGCCCTTGACTGGAATCAAACCTGGGACCCTTTAGGCCGTAGGCCAATGCTCTATCCACTGAGCCAAACCGGTTCGGTCTATATTTTTGTGTTTTATAAAAACTGATTAGTCACCACAACAATACAACTTACTTAATTGTCTGTTATTACATAGTTAATATAAAACATGATATTCTTTACCAAAATAAAAAGTCTCCATTCAGAGGTCCAAAAGGGAGAACTGGCTAATCCTAATCTTTTGCCCATTCCTGATTAGTTACTAGTAAGAGCAGCAAAATTAAATTACCAAGCTGTGCAACTGGAAGACTCCATTTTTTAAAAAATGAGTATATTCTTCAGCCAACAATATAACATTTTATTTGATCACATTTACATAATCAATTCGAACACAGCTTGATATATTAGCTATAAACTACTAGGAACAAAATATATTTATTATGTTCTTGTATATACTTTCATTTTACTTATTTAATTTTATTTTTTAAGTTTTCATTATCTCATTCCTTTTTTTTGTTTTTAAATATATATTTTGTTGACTTTTTACAGAGAGGAAAGGAGAGAAATAGAGAGTTAGAAACTCGATGAGAGAGAAACATTGATCAGCTGCCTCCTGCACACCTCCCACTGGGGATGTGCCCACAACCAAGGTACATGCCCTTGACTGGAATTGAACCTGGGACCCTTCAGTCCGCAGGCCAACGCTCTATCCACTGAGCCAAACCAGTTAGGGCTATACTTTCATTCTAAAACAAATTATTTTTCTGCTTAAGATCCTGTGTCTTCAGTGAGATCACTTATTTGAAAATTTTAAACAGCAGTAGAATCCTAAAATTAAAGTTTGGAGTATTCATTCACAGATACTTTGATGTTAAAACATAAAACATTATCATAAAAAACAGTAATAAACAGACTTCAGTCTTGGCAATTATAATCAAACTAGAGGCCTGGTAACAAAAATTTGTGCACTTGGGGGGATCCCTCAGCCCGGACTGTGCCCTCTCAGAGTCTGGGAGATTTGTGCCCTCAGGGGATGTCCACCTGCTGGCTTAGGCCCGCTCCCCAGGCGATCCGGCCTAAGTTGGCAGTCAGACATCCCTGTGGCAGCCCGGAAGCCTTCGGGGGATGTCCACTTGCCAGCAGGGAGCAGGCCTAAGCTGCAGTCAGACATCCTTAGCACTGCTGAGGAGGCAGGAGAGGCTCCCACCACCACCGCTGTACTGGCAGCCATCAGCCTGGCTTCTGGCTGAGCAGAGCTCCCTATGTGGGAGTGCACTAACCACCAGGGGCAGCTCCTACATTGAGCATCTGCCCCCTGGTGGTCAGTGTGTGTCATAGTGACCAGTCATTCCCAGTGGTTCTGTTCTTAGGGTCAATTTGCATATTACCCTTTTATTATATAGGATTATATAGGATAATCTAATTACTATATTTGGTATTAACTATTTTCCTAGAAAGCACTAGACTACAGAAATATATATATTAAGCATAATCAACTCTGAAAATTACTAAAAGTTTTAATAGATAACATGCTGAACAAGAAGTTGCTACAGCAGCTGTAATAACCAATATTCTATATTTCACACATGGGTATCTAATACCAAATAATAATACATTTTGATTTAAAATGTACTGAGGATTTGATATTTTTTAAAAATGGCATGTGTTTGTTTTGTGCACATTTTTTAAAAATCATTATCCCTTCATTTTACTGGAAGTGATGGTCTGGGTTAAAGAGCAGTAAGTAGAAGTGTAAGTTAAGAGAAAAGGATAGATTACAGAAGATCTTAGTTATACATACACATATAAATTCTATACATTCAAAATATTCATGGTAAATAATGATTCCCTTTCCCTCATCATCTTTCCACATAAAGATGGAACAAAACTCTCAGAACGAAAGAACTGTGGAAACCTAGAAATAAAGGAAACTATTTCCAAAAGCAAAGCTTCTTTCTTACTAGTGAAAACCTAAGAATTGGAAACCTATTACTTAGTGCTGTTGTAAATTTTAAAAAATCATAATAAACTTTTTCTATAGAGAAAATATTATTTTATTATTCATTTCTAAAGCCTAATGATTTAAATCACTCCATGGTTTTTGGGAGATGCTGCAATGCCCTATTCAAATTATGAACTGTTATTAATGAGCATTATTACATGATGGTCTTGCCCTTCTAAAAGAGCATTCTATCTGTCACTGTGTTGATAACTGCATTAATAGCATAAAATAAATTTGCACCATCAACAAGAACTTTACCAAAAAGTCATTTCCAGTATATAATCAGCATTAAGTCATTTGCATTCTCAGAGAACGGTGAATGCTATATTATAGTCATACTATGTATAAGATATGCAAATATTAAAATCGTGCTTACAATTTACCATGTACACAGTGCCTTGAATTATATTGAACCTTTCAAATGATTTGCTACCAAAATATATAGTTATGAAAATTTTTCAACTATCAATTATAAATTATATCTGAACATGTTTACCTCTTTATCGGTTCGATCCAAGAGGCTATGTTGTACAGGAGGGATTAAATTTTCAACTGCTTTCCCCACATCACTGCGGAATGAGTCACTGGCTGGAAGGCAACTGAAAATGAGAAAAATACATCATTCAATTAAAATACTGACATTAAACATTTTTTCAGGTCATATGATGGCTTTGACATGAATGAAAAAAATGAGTTTTTAAGTTATAGTTAAATTAACTTAGCATTACATAATGAACATCATTAAAATATCCTATTTCAAATGAAATACCCTTATACTGAACTCAGAAGTTAAACTGGAATTACTCATCTAACTTAAAAAGTTCTAGGTGACTTTTTTAACCCATTTAAAATTTTCCCCCCATATTAAATATTTATACTAGACACATTTTCATATGTCCAGGTTATACCCCAAATTCAGAATCTTTTGCTTCTGATTAAAGTCCTATGTTATTATTTATTGAATACCTGGCAGGCAGTTTGTAAATATAACTTTGCCCATTTTCAGTCCAAACGATTACTTTATCTGCTGACACAAAGTCACCTCCAGTCCATGCCTGTCCATTTTCACTGGGGCCTGAACACAACAGGGAATAGTCTCCAGCATCAAATACCTACAAAGAAGAAGAAATGTGCAACCTAGTCTGTGCTGTAAATTGCCTGATGGTAATAGAGCTGTTGGAGGCAGACTCCCTGAGCTGTAACCCAGCAATTCCACTGCCACTTTATTACCCCCTATGCCTCAGACGTCTTATCTACAAAACGTGGAAAGTAACAATTCCTTCTGAGGTAGGCAGCCTCTGGGACTGCTGCCCTGATCCCCAACTCCTGGTGCTGAGATCTCTGTGTAAACCTCTCCCCGACTGTGGGCTGGATTTTGTGACTGCTTCCAGACAGTTGAATGTGGGACAGATGGGATGGGATCTCAGTTTCCAAGGTTAGGTGGGTCTTGGTTACAGATTACCATGTGCGCTCACTCTGAGGGGAGACAGCACCCATGCTGTGACCTCTCCTATGGAGAGGCCCACATGACAAGGAAGAAAAGTGCCCAGCCAACTGTCAGGAGGATCTGAGGCCTGCCCACCACCATGTGAGTAATCTTTGAGGCAAACCTGCTCAAGGTGAGCCTTATGATGAGGCAGTAGTCCCTGCTAACACTTGATTGTAGCGTGAGAGAAACCCTGAGCAGGTAGCCAGCTAAGCGGTGCCTGGATTCCTGCCCCACAGATGGAATGGTGATACACGCTTTAGATGGGTGATGATAAGTGTCTGTGGTCTAGTTCGGAGTGATATTTGTTATGCAGGATTAGATAACTAATACATCTCCCCTCGGAGTTGTAAGGATTATAAGAAATAATATAGGGAAATCTTTGGTACAAGCCATCAAAGCATGCTGACACCTTTTGTACTATGAAAATATTAAAGTCTGCCCGGCCAGTGTGATTCAGTGGTTGAACATCGACCTATGAACCAGGAGGTCACGGTTCGATTCCCAGTCAGGACACATGCCTGGGTTACAGGCTCGATCTCCATTAGGGCACGTGCAGGAGGCACCTGATCAATGATTCTTTCTCATCATTGATGTTTCTATCTCTCTCTCCCTCCCCCTTCCTCTTAGAAATCAATAAAAACATTTTTTTAAAGGGAAATGTTCAAGTTTAGCAATGTGGAAGCAATATACTCCTTCAGCAGCTCTGAAGTGATGAAGAAAGACCTTCCTAACTCCAAGAAGTTAGGACAGAATGGCCATTGGGAATAATAACAACCTGCAAAGAAATGTCAGACTGCTCATGTTATACTGACAAGATAATGACTAACACAGCAGCAAAAGTAGAAATTAAAATCAATAGAATAATAATCATTAACTGAATCCTTCTATAAACAAACAAAAAAAAAGACAACTATCCCAACACCTCAAATATAATACCAAAATCACATGTGAATACCAAATGGTTCACCTATTCTCACACCAAACTTTTCCTGACATTTCTCTTTGGGAGTCTGGGAAACCAACACAGTAAAAATGCAACTTCTTACTTATGCAATGATCTTACCCGCCAATATTTGGAACACACAACCAAAAGTGACCTCTGTGTGAATGCACAAAAGGAGATGCTCTGGCAATTCTGACAATAAATTGGTTTGGATTCCTCCTCAAATACTGGCTCAGTATCCTGAAAAGAGAAAGAGTTGCAAAATTTTAGGAATGGCTTGGTTGTCAATTAAAATTATCAAACAATGATTAAGAAAACAAAATGAAATAAAGACATCACTTGATGGTCATGATTTTAACCCCTCATGTGAGAACCACAGCAGTAAAAAGCAACACAAATGCATTATAAAAACATCTGGGCATGACATCTCTGCTTACCAAGGTACTCAAGATTAAAATGCTAATGAGAATCAGAATATTACCACAAATAACAGATGATAAAAGTTTTGAGTAAAGCCTCATTTCTGTAGCTATATGTGCTTTCTAAGTAAAAAAACAAAACAAAAAACTGATTAATTCCTCCAGTTTCTCCCAGATTCAATGTCTAAAAATTCCCTAGCTGAAGAGACTATCATCAATTATTGTCAGAAAATTAATCTCCTTTCTGATAAGAAATATAACAAGGAAATCAAGCCCAAAGAACAGAGAGGGGAGATTAAAAATTGTGGGAGACTTCATATATTTTTGCAATTTTTGCTTTATTTTTTTCCCTAGAGCAAACTACCTTTTAACTTTTAAATAGAAGCAATTGAGGAAAGTCCTACCACTTCTACACATGTCTCTACATCCTATCCTGTGCAATATGTTTCTCTAATTCTATCCTTGATATGGCAAATGTGTACCATGAAAAGTGAAAAACTTAATTCACTTACAGATACCGCATTGTAGGGGATCTTCTATACCATGTCAATAAGACTACTAAAAAAGATTAGCTTTCCCTTCCCCTTTAAGAAAAGAAGGCACATATAATTACTAAAATGTAAGACTCCATGAGAAGAAAAACAGAGAAATTAATCCAATCTCGTTTGTCTCACCTGCATGCCACTTATTTCAGAGGTAACAATCCACACCTTTAAGATGCCTGTCACCGAGAGTGCTACCACAGTGTCCTCTAAGCCAAGAAGGAACAAAAAGTCAAGGTTACAATACAATACACTGTCTCTCTCTCACATCGATGCTTTTCTCCCTCTCCTCTCCCTTCCAATCTCTCTAAATCAATGTAAAAATATTCTCGGGTGAGAATTAACAAATACACTGTTTCTGAACAGTAGCATGGTCACAATAGCAATATGGAACAGGGTTTGCTTTAATTAAGTAACAGTATGTTTTACAATAGGTATAAACACATAATTCTATATTTCATAAAGTAACAGAAAGCAGATTTTGAAGCATAATAGAGATGAACAAAAATCTGAAATTCAAGGAAGAATTTTTTCTAGTTACTTGAAATAATTTTTTACTAGCGGTCCGGTGCACAAATTCATGCATGGGTGGGGTCCCTTGGCATGGCCAATAATCAAGGCCACTTGGGATTGGCAAGGGGGAGAGGCCGAGAGAGGTTGGCTGGCCAAGGGGAAGAGCAGAGAGAGATTGGCCAGTGGAGGGGAGGGGCTGTGGGAGGTTGCTGGCCGTGGGAGGTTGGCTGTGGGAGTGCACTGACCACCCGGGGGCAGCTCTTGCATTGAGCGTCTTCTCCCTGGTGGTCAATGCATGTCATAGCAACCAGTCAACAGTCGTTCGGTCATTCAGTCGATTAGGCTTTTATATATATAGATTTGTAATCAAGTTTTTAATAATTTCAAATGTTCCTGATCACTATGTTAACAAAGAATTTTTATCTTCAAAATTCATAATTTTTATTTATCATGAATGAGCAGACTCACTTTATCTTCAAGGCACTTGTTTACCCACTTTCCCACCTACCTTGCCTTCCTTCTAGACCAAGCATATCAAACTCATGGCCAGCAGGCCGTGAGTTTGACCTTCTTTTTCTAGACATTTTATTGCACATTACACCCTCCAATGATCATGATCAAAAGAAACACATGATAGAAAATCTAAATTCATAAGCTTTGGGTAAGGGAGCAAACATACCAGGAACTTTGATTAAATTTAACTGCATAATTCCCTTCCTTTTCATTATCTTCACATAAAATAAAAACATTTTCTATGCCTCTTAAGAAAGTGACAAAACCAGACCCAAGAAACACACAGGTGAAACTATGGTTCCTCCCACCATTCCTGCAAGGGATTCTGCTATTCGTCCTCCCTTTCAGAAAATCACCCCCACACATTAAGATTGCCAAAAGCTAGTCATCTATTCCATGGAATGGAAATAATCTAACACTTCAAGCCTTAATCCAATCAAAGATTCCTTTCTGAAAGTAGAGACAGACCATAAATTATTAGCTATTTCTTAAACAGAAGAATATAACCAAATACACTAGTCTATGATACATAATGAACTCTATAGTAAATTAGCCATTACGTCACGGAGCTGAAGTCCTTACAGGGCACCGTACACTGACCTTGTGTTCGGTGGGATGGAATGATACTCATGGAGCTAATCCAGTCAGGAGATATCTTTGATACTAAAGAGTATAACACCTCAAGGCTGGTGGCATCCACAACAAGGATTTCAGGATAATGGCCATGGCATAAAAGCCTTCCTTCTCTCTGATTTCCAACAGAGAACTGATAGAACTATAAGGAAAAAGATTCACGTGCATTCATCAAGCTTATTCTGAGGCTCAATTTCTTCAGTAATATTTCCAGACATGTAATATATGGCATAGTACATGTAATATATGGCATGTTACATGTAATATATTATATATATATAAAACATACCTATGTATATACATACACACATCAAGTTATGTTAATATTTTCAAAATATCTACCAAATATTATTATTTTCCTAACATCTTATCCTCCCCTTTGAACTACTTTGGAGAATTCATAATGATTCTTTTTTTTTAATTATATTTTATTGATTTTTTTTTTATAAAAAGGAAGGGAGAGGGACAGAGAGTCAGAAACATCGATGAGAGAGAAACATCCATGAGCTGCCTCCTGCACACCTCCCATTGGGATGTGCCCTCAATCAAGGTACACAACCTTGACCGCAATCAAACCTGAGACCCTTCAGTTCTCAGGCTGACACTCTATCCACTGAGCCAAACCGGTTAGGACATAATGATCCTTTTTTATCCTCCTGCAACATCGAAAACAGGACTGTTGAATGAAGTAATACAACACCTGAGTAAAACCAGTTTGACATTGCCCAGCCAGTGTGGCACAGTAGGTGAGCATTGACCTATGAACCTGGAAGTCATGGTTCAATTCCCGGTCAGGGCACATGCCTGGGTTGCAGGCTCAATCTCCAGTGTGAAGTGTGCAGGAGGCAGCCAATTAATGATTCCCTCTCATCATTGATGTTTCTATCTCTCTCTCCCTCTCCCTTCCTCTCTGAAATCAATAAAAAATTATTTTTTATAAAAAAGCTTCACAAATCAAAGCAAAAGAAAAGCTTAGGTGGGTCACAAAAACAATATAAATTTTAGATGAATGGGGAATATATGGATATAGGCTTACAATAACTAGATATGACCAAATAAAATTTAGAAGTAAATTCTAAACTATTCAAACTATTATAATCAGAAGTAAATTCTGATTAATATAAGTGTGCTATTTCAGACTAGAGTATGAGACAATTTTGTTAACCAGTCTCATAGTACACATTTACACTTTGTGGGGGGAAAATAGAAGAAGAACCAATACATTCATGATCTACGTGTTACTTATGCCAAGAATAACTCCAAAGGATAAGATTGGTTTCCATCAACTAAAGAACAGAGGAAGAATAACTATCAAAACAGGACCAACAACTTATCAAAGGACCTGTCTTCCCTTAGCCTCAAAAAATCATGACTCTCTTAGTAGAATGATTTCCTTAGTGGATTTTTTGGAGGTAAAGACTCTTATTTCGAGTGCTACTTCCCAAGGATTGGACCTTATACAAATAAATGAGGACAAGCTAGACACAGCACAAAGGGCAATGCCGTAACCACTCCACACCTGGGATATCATTAAGGAGCCCGGGTCCAAAGTGCTCCCACACCCATTAGCCCTGTTCTCGGAGCTCAACACAGCATGTGAAGAACATATGGAGTACCCTGAACAAGAAGGACTGGAACTGCTTAAACATAAGCATTGATCAGATCAAGGAGCATATTAAGTTAATGCAAGGTAGTACCACTAAAACTATAAGAGAGGATGTAATAAAATGCAAATTAGTGAAAGAGGTATCTCTAGACCTCAGAATGTTGATTCAAAACATGACACAACCTGGAGGTCCCAGGGACTGCCAGGCATTCACATATAATGTGACCGTAGGTAACCTGGACCCATATGAGGGGAGGGCATGTCAAGGAGCAAAGGATGGGGGCAGAGAAGCAAAATCTGTCATTGTTCATCCCACAGCGGCCAGGAGAGCGATGTGCATAGCAGTCACGGGAAAGAGCTCTCTCCTGAGAGCAGGGGAACTGCATCACCTGCCTAATGCCTCTCACCTCTGGCTTTAAAGTTACACTCTCAAATAATCTTTTCAACACTAATTTTGCTTCTTGACACCTGACACTGGCAAAGAAAGTGTCCTTAATTTTCCACGTATTAAAAAGGGATGCCCCCGGGAGAAACAAGATGGCGGCATAGGGTAAACACCGTATATGCAGCTGTGAACAACTATTTCAGAAAAACCACAAAAAGAACACACGGACACCACTCGCACCCGCAGGACGGCTGGCTGAGTGAAAATCCTACAACTAGAGAAGAGTCTGAGACTCAGAGCAGCAGCGGAAGCAAAGTACAGAGGTACGGAGGCGCGCGCACGGGCTCGGGGAAGGGCTGGTACCGGAAGGTCGCGGTTCTTTTCCAAAACGGAGAGAGCCACAAGCTCCCAGCGGCTCTGAACTCCAGCTCCAGACGAGTTTTGGAGGCCCCACAGACACCCAGAGACTAACATCAGAAGGAAATCCAAAACGGGTTTCTCTCAGCGTTGCTTACAGCAAATATCGTGGGACACAGAGACCTGGCGTCTCTTAGCGCAGGACTGAGAAGCGCCATAGCTGTTTGCTCCGCCCCGCCCGGCGAACTCCCCGAGGCCCCGCCCCTCCCAAGTGCGTCAGAGGCTTCTGCAGCAACGCCCTCTTAAAGATACAGGAGCCAGCCCCACCCAGTGGCCAGAGAGGGACTAACCTAAACAAAACAGATCCACAAGGAACACACTCGGGGCAGATGCAGTGAGCATAAAAGCTCCACTGAAACAACTCTTGCTCCATAAGGGTGTCTCCAGCACAGAAGTTCTCCCACTGTAGACACAGCAGACTCTCGTAACCAAGTGGCTTA
>PVJC01032405.1:0-19957 GCA_004026665.1 Murina feae
CCCAGCCCTAATGGCAGGCACAGCCCCTTCTGGTTTAGTCTTTTTTCTGTTTACAAACACAAAACTAGCAACCAAATGAGTCCCAAATAAAAGGGGCTGACGACCTGTCAAGAGCCCTCTGCCTGGCCCAGATTCCGTCTTCTCTACACAGTGGTGGTGGAGACCTCGGTGGAATCCCATTAAGATAAAAAAGAAAATAGATCAAGGAAGGATCATCTTAAATTACATCCTCTTAGAAGGCATGCTGGCACGGTGCTCACATGATGTACCATGCTCAATTAGGCAAAATGGCTTTTAAAAATATTACATAGTTTTGACTTAAGAAAAAATCCTAGTGACATCTCTTTAAAATTTTTCCTTGACAAAGAATGAAGACTGCTGTACGCTTCTTTTGTAATCAAAGCCATATCATCTCTCCTCGGGGGCTTCTGAGATAAGGTTCTGTTTCACGGAGATGGCCGGTCTACCTCCAAGGCCCTAGGCCAACAGGACTGGGCTCTCTGTTCTCTTCATTCCTACCAGGTCCTGCCCGGATGGCAAGCCTCCTCCCCATCCCAGCTGGGATCTAGCTGCTCATGGCATAGCCATCTCTCCTGCTCCAGGTCCTCTATGCTTGCTACCTTCCGTCAGAGATCCTCGTATCTTTTTACACCCTAACACTTTCCTGCTCAAAAGCCCACCATGACTCCCCATGACCAGGAAGATAAAGCCCTGTGCTGGCGTCAAGCTGTACGGTTCTCATCATGGGACACATTCCCCTTCCCATCTCCTCCCCCCACTATACAGGCTACTCCCTGCCTCTGGAAAACACCCATGTACAATAGGATTCTACAAGTGTGATGTGTATTTAATACAATTTTGCTGCTACTAAAATCAGAGCATGAAATATTAGCAAATAAACAGCACCTGCTTGGTACATTTTTAGGAAAGACAAAATAGACTAACTCGAAGAAAGAAGAGTGTCCAGGAAGGGTTGGATGCAGTAACTCACAGCCCTCAAAAACACTTCCACATGTAACATCTCACTGCATCCTCCTTGAATCCTTGGGAGAAGTTGGGTGGCTTCACCCTGTTTTGCTGGTGAGGAAACTGAGGATCCAGGTAGGAGCCCGTCCAAGGTTACACAGCAAGGCAGCGGCAGAACTGAACCTCAGATCTCATTCTGAGTTCAGAGCTGCTCCTACCCTACGGCACCAAGTTGTTATTTATCTCAACTTAATTTAGGTCCACTTTTGTTTTATTCTATTTATTTATTTATTTTTATAAAAATTTTTATTGATTTCAGAGAGGGAGAGAGATAGAAACAATGAAAGAGAATCGATCGGCTGCCTCCTGCCAACAGGGGACTGAGCCTGCAACCTGGGCATGTGCCCCAACCAGGAACTGAACATGACCTTCTGGTTGATAGGTTGACGCTCAATCACTGAACACACTGGCTGGCTGTTTTATTCCACTTAGTAAGGAAACACTCAACTTTCACCCTCAACTGAGGTACTCCAGACCTTCTTCAGAGATCCTGGTCACATAAATGGTGCTGACGAGGGGCCTACTTCCCTCCACTGCCTCACACACCCTCTCTCCTAGGGACTCACTGCAGAGGTGAGAAAGGCCCGCCACCTGTCTCGTGAGGCCATGCCTTAGTCCAGTAGAGCTTCCTTTAATTATTATTTTTTAAAAATATATTTTATTGATTTTTTACAGAGAGGAAGGAAGAGGGATAGAGAGTTAGAAACATTAATGAGAGAGAAACATCAATCAGCTGCCTCCTGCACATCCCCTACTGGGGATGTGCCCACAACCAAGGTACATGCCCTTGACCGGAATCGAACCTGGGACCCTTCAGTCCGCAGGCTGACGCTCTAGCCACTGAGCCAAATCGGTTACGGCTAATTATTATTTTTTAACTGAGATGTAACTCATATACCATAAAATTCACTCTTTTATGTGATTCAGTCATTTTTAGCATATCCTCAAGGTTATATAACCGTCATCACTATCTAATTCTGGAACATTTTCAACATCCCCAAAAGAAACTCCACAACCATTAATCACCAATCATTTTCCACCTCCATCCCAACCCCAGCTCCTGTCAATCACTAATTTTCTTTCTGTCTGGATGGATTTACCTGTTCTGTCCATTTCTTATTAGTGGAATCATATAATAGGTAGCCTTCTGCGACTATTTTCACTTCAACTAATACTTTCAAGATTCATCTCTGTTGTAGCCTGTGTCAGTACTTTATTCCTTTTCATGGCCAAATAATATTCTGTAGTATGGATATGCCTCATTCTGTGTATCCATTCATCAATTATGGACATTGGGTTGTGTCTACTTTTTGGCTATTGTGAATGCTGTTATTATGAGCACTAATGTATATTTTCAATGCTCTTGGGTATATACCTAGGAGTAGAATTGCTAGACATTAAGAACTGAACGTGTTCCCTACTCCCCACCCCCGATTCATATGCTAAAATCCTAACCTCCAATGTAATGACATTAGGAGGTGGGGCTTTGGAGAGGTGACTGAGCCATGAGGGTGGAGCCCTCGGGAATGGGATTAGCACCCTTTTGAAAGACCCCACAGAGCTCTCTAACTCTCCTCCCGCCAAGTGAGGACACGTGAGAAGATGCCCCTATAATCCAGGAAACCAACCCTCACCAGACAGAATCTATGAGTACCCTGAGCTTGGACCTCACAGAACTGCGAGAAATAAATGGTTAAGCTGCCCAGCCCATAGTATTTTGTCATAGCAGCCTGAAGGGTCTAAGACACTGGATCACACGGTAGCTCTATCTTAGGCATTGTGAAGAACTACCAAACTGTTTCCCAGTGGCTGCACCATCTTATATTCCAACCAGCCATGAAGGAGGGTTCTGATTCTCCACAACATCCCCAACACCTGTTTTTGCCTGTTTGTGTTTTTTTTATTACAGCCATCCTGCTGGGAGTGAAGTGATATTTCATTGTTGTTTTGACTTCCTTACATTTTAAAGCAAATAGTGATAATATCATGAGAGTTTAATCCAAAACCTGAACTGCTATGCCTTCAGAGAGAAATGACCACACTGTACACTTTATCGATGTCATGTGGTTACTTATTCTTAGGAAGACCTCAGACCTTTGTATGCCCCCATAGAGAAACAGAAGCTTTCACATAATGGTACTTACTTGACAGAATACCATCTTAACTCATTCGACAAACATCGATTGAGAACCCAGTGTAGAGCACTGTGGTGGGGACTAGAAAACTCCAACCCTGAGGCATTTTATAATTATCAAGAAATAAGTGAAAATTTAAAGAAATAAATAATGTAGATAAATAAACTTTTCAAAAAAGTAAAACTAAAAACAACTTACAAACATGTGATATGAAAAAATGTGAAACCTCACTAGTAAGCAATGAAATATAAACGAAAACAATATTTTGCCTATTAAACTAGCAAAGCTTTTTTTGATGATGATAATAATGTTGGCAAAAATGTGACAGAAAAGAGTCACCTCCCGCACCACCAGTGGGGGTGAGAGTTAGCACAACCCTTCTGGAAAGCAATGTAGCACATCAACAGCCTGGAAAACGGTCATCCCCTTTGACCCAGCTGGTCAGCCCCTCCCAGGAATCGGCTCCAGAAACTCTGTGGACTGGGCGGGGCTTTCTATCTAAGGATGATTAGAGAAGTTTAAAATGAGGAACAGCCAAATGTCAACTGGAGGACAACTGAATAAATTATGGGGCTTCAACACCCAGAAATATGTTGAGGCCTTTAAAATGTTTTATTTGAAGAAGATTTAATATCATGAGAAAATTTTCAAAATTAACATCAAGTGGAAGAAAAAGAATATGGAATTGCATATTCAGCATGATCCCAATCTACATATTTATACACATAAAATAAGTAGCCTTGTGTGTGTGTGTGTGTGTGTGTTTATAAAATCAGTGGCAGAATGTCTCTAGGTGGTGAGCTTTTAAGCATTTACTTTTTTCTTTCGATTACTGAATACTTTTCAACTCTTCTCTCACATGTATTATTCTCAAAAGAGAAAAATGATACATTTGTGTTTTAAAAAAAATGCTCTTAACTCTGAGCATGGCAGGCTGAAGGAACTTATCTCACAAAAGAGATAAGATGAGAATTCAAATGCCTACAAAACCAGGCAGAATAAATCAAATGAGAAAAGTAGTCAAACCGGAAAGGAAGTCATGTCTGGGCAGCGGGGACTAGAAAGGCTTCATGGAGAAGCACCTGGAGGAGGAACCTGCGTGTGGGAGCTGCGGGGCAGCCTGTATGACAGCGGCGGGCACTGAGGCAGCAGAAAGGACAGGACTAAAGGGGTTGGGGGGGGGGGAGAGTGCCAGGCTGCCGGTGGGAACCAGGAAGTCAACGCCCCTGGAACAGAGCAAGCCGGGGAACTGGCCTGAGGTGAGGTGGGGTACACGACTGGATCACGGAGAGCAGGCGTGTCAGGGCAAGGGGCTGGCACATGACCCAGGAGGCATTAACATCTCTTGGTGACTACATTTCCAAGACTAAAAGGTACATCAATTTTTCAATTTATAAACTATGTATCCATCCATTAGCGAAAATGTCAAGATCATAGAGGGGAAAATCAACGTACTCTCTTTTCTTTCTTCCTTTCTTTTTCTCTCTCTTTCTTTTAATCTCCTGGAGGTTGTTTGTTTTTGCTTTCATGAAGCTGTGCTCTTACTGTGTATATAATGTGGTCGCCGCTTTGTTCACTGAACATGACACTGTAGGTATGCTCCCCTGTTAGCACGACTCCCAATGCCGCACGCCTTCAACAAGGAAATGTGAGCACGGCTGCGCTCCGGAAGAATGATGTGACAGCCGGGAAGGAGGCAGCGAAGGGGAAGGTGTCAGAGACAGAGAGACCGAAGGAGAGCTGGGCAAATGCTACCAATGAGAAAGACCAGGGCCTGAGGAAGGCTGGGGGTCCTGCAAAGGGAAGGGGAGCAGTGCTGGGGATGGCACAGCCAGGCATCTGAGGGAGGGAGTCTGGGGGCGGGGAGGGCAGGGCGGACGAGGGGGGAAGGGCTTTGGTTCTTGGTCCACACGGGGAGTCCAGGGAGGGGCTGGCTTTGGGATGAGTGGGACGAGTAGGGCACACGGTGTCATAAAAGCTAAATGAGCCCCAGCCAGTTCGGCTCAGTGGACAGAGTGTCGGCCTGCGGACTGAAGACTGAAGGGTCCTGAAGGGTCCTGGTCAAAGGCAAGTACCTTGGTTGCAGGCTCGATCCCTAGCCCTGGCTGAGACCCATGCGGGAGGCAACCAATAGATGTGTCTCTCTCACGTCGATGTTTCTCTCCCTCCAAAAATCAACCGAAAAATATCCCTGGGGAGGATTCTCAACAAAAAGAGCGAAATGAAAGGAGAATTCAAGGAAGAGTTGAAGGGCCAACAGTCAGGTGCTGTGGAAGAGGCTGAAAAGATACACGTGAACTGAAGGGTGCCGGGGCCCCACGGACGGCCCTTGAGAGAGATTAGGTAGGAGAGGAGTCGGTGGCAAGGGGCTCAGTCACACTCGGCAGTGAGGGGCGCTGTAAGTGGAGGTGCCTCCCCCGACGCCTGGGAGCAGCCATGGTTACAGCTTGAATGGGCACAGTGTAGAGCGGAGGGAAAGGCGGGCAAACTCGATTTATCCAAAGGCAGAGGGAGGGGAGGACTTGCAGGGGAAGGAGAACAGGACTCCGGGGAACTGCAGGACAGTGCCGACCTCGGGGCAGCCACCAGCCACGCGTGGCTGCGGGCGCTGAAAATGTGGCTGTGAGGCGAGCTGTGAGTGCAGAACACGCATCAGAGTGTGAAGTGGTGTTTTACATGCCGAGATGATGTTCTGCCTAGACAGGATGAAAGGAAATATATTGTTAACATCAATTCTGTTTTTGTTGCCAATTTTGACTACTGGGAAAGTTAGAATAATGTAGGTGGCTCTTGCTGTGATTCTATTGCTGTTGATAGCACAGCGATAGGACCTAGGGAGGCAAGGCAGAAGGGACAGTGGACAAGGGGCAGACCACAGGCTGATCTGCAGAATATCAAAGTGGTGCTTTGGAAAACCCGACAACTGATGAGGTGACCTAGAGCCCCACCTTCAGGCCACAGAGACACTGGCCTCCCTCATGGACCCGAGAGTCATTTCCCAAAGGCTCAGGTTCATCAGCTGGGGGCTTGGAGCCCCCTTGGGATGGTACAGCCCACAGCAGCTGCTCCCTCTGGCTTTTGGAAGCATGAAATGTGGAGGCAGAAATGCGACAGAAGTGTTTGGGGGCTGAGCCTAAACCCAAGGGAAGAGATGTTCTCGGATGGAAGTTCTGGGGGGAGGCTGAGATTTTAAGACTGTCTGGAGAGCATGCCATGAAACTCAGGGGTTTAGGGGAAGTGTATGAATTTTATAACAGGGATAAGGGACAGATCACAAGCAATAACGGACTATCTGGCGGCAGCACAGGACAGAGAAACAAAGGACTGGGGGCCGTGTTCTCGTCTTGGATTTGGAAAAGAAAAATAGCACTAGGTTCTAAGCAAGTCACTGTTCCTCTATGGACCTCAGCTTCCTCATCCATGAAACCGGAAAGGCACAAGGTGACGGTCAAGGTCTTTGCTCCCTGGGGCAGTCCATGGAGAGGCCATGTCCTGGGTCTTTGGCTGCTCGGGCAGGACAAGTGTCCTGACATACCACTAGGAGCAGAGGCACCACTTGCAGAATTTTCCAAGAAACCTCTGATTTCAAATATTCTGTCCCCTGTTCTCCTAAAATGCAATGGAATGCTGAACCTAGCAACATATGAACTGTACCTTTAAGACCGCCGGTCACACCTGGAAGTCATACAAGAGTATTCCGTCTGACCCACGCAGATCCGTGGGGAATCCCAGAGGAAGCCGGAGTCCTTCAGGATCTCTGCCAAGCAACACCCCCACTCACCCACCCCACCCCCAAGGTGTAGGGCTCACACGGACAAAGCAGAGTGGAAATATTGACACAGTCCCACCCAAACCAAGGACACCAGCGGGGGTGGAGGGGACGGGGTGACAGAGAGGCTGGCTCAGAGAGACTTTCTAGGGAAGCGGGATGGTGGCTGACCCACCGGGAACTGCTTCTCAGGCAGTTCTCTAGGCCCTGGGGTAGGGGAGAGTTTGCTTTGTGGCCTGGCCAGAAGTTCTGTGGGCTACAAGTTAATTTATAATCTGAGTGCAAATGAACTTTCTCTCCTTCAAAAATCTCATCTTGGAGAACAATGATCCAGCCCCCTCCTCGAGCAGTTCCCCCACCCTCAGCTTCTTCCTCCCCCTTCCAGGAACATCAGACAGGCTTTCATTGTTCTAGGTGAGCAGTGGTGACAGCTGAGGATGATGTGGGCTGTGTAGGTGGAGGGAAGGGGCTGACAAAATGCTGGAATCGGATTCAGGGGGAGGGAAAAGCACCCCCAACCTTCCCCCATCACCACCACCACCAAACACTGAGTTCTTGTGTAGGTTCTCCCTACACAAGTGAGATTCGGTTTTCCTCCTGCCTGCCCCATCCGTTATCCTTCACCCACCCCCGCCTCTTCCCTCGCCCCCCCTCCCCACCACCCCTTTTCACCTCCAGTCCCACCTTAGGTCTGCTGGATTTAGAAGGAAAAAAGAAACTTGAAAGAGAAAGTGAAACTGCCACGAAGCCGCTTACCAAACCTAGACTTGAGCGCAGCACGTGGAGGGGCTGTGTCTATCTGTGTGGCAGGCCGACCCGGGCACCCTGGGGCTTGGGACAAGGCTGATTCAGGGAATCCAGAGGCTGCCTGGAGAGAGAGGCAGGTGGGAAGGGGTGCTGGGCTGGGAGTCAGGGCACCCTGGCGCTCACCTTGTGACTCTGGACTAGTCACATAACCTCAATGGCCTGATCTCTGGAATGGAACCAGGACACCTGCTAATAAGACACAGATGCAGACAGGGGTAGAGCAATCAGGCTGGGGCTGGCAATGTCACAGTCGGCTTGGAGGGGTGGGAACAAGAGGAAAGCCCGGGGACTGGCATGCCTCCTTTGCTCACTATTCAATCCTCATCCTCCGGGACAGAGGCTGACACGCAGCAGCACCAAGCAATGAATAAGTGGATGAAAAGGGACTTGAGGGCTGCAGGGCACTTCCCAGGCCTTGAATATCCCAGCTCACATCAGAAGTCAGCCCCAGACCCCCAGCAGCCTTTGCCTCTGACACTGAGCATCAAGCAAAGGCGGGAGAGGTGGGTGCAGGACGCCCATCCACAAGAAAGCCAAGGTCTGCATCGGACTTAAACAAAACACATAATGGAACCAAGAAAGATGGACAAATGAATGTACAACAAACTGCCACGGCCACCAGGGCCTTGCAGATGGTTTCATTCAGAGATGAGCCAGGAGTCAAGTCCATGTGCCTCTGTGAGTGGGGTGCACAGCTCTGTTGGGCTGGGAACTGGGAGGTCTGGGTACTTGGTGAGTCCCTCACTGGCTGGCTGACCTGAGCACATCACTAGGAAATATCGGACATCTGAGGGAAAAGGAGATAAGGTGGAAATGGGGCTCCTGGAGGGGCTAAGTGAAGAGCAAAGGACCTCAGAGGCTGGGCCACCTTGGCAAGTCCTCTGGGTCCCCTGAGAGATGGAAGGATGTGCCCCCACAGCTCTCAGCTGCCTCTCAAGGGCCCTGCCCTCTGGGACTCTGGGAGACTTCTCTGTGATGTGACTCAGCCACTCAGAGGGAAAATCAAGAGTTGGCCCCAGTCTACTCACTCCCGCTGTCCTGCTAACAAAGGAAGGCAGGGTGACCAGGGCCAGAGGCCCAACTCTTGGGGTACGAGGAGTTAGAGTTGAGTCTTCCCCAGGGCCAGTGGAGACATGGCCCGGGTGCCTAGGAGTGAGCAGTTAAACTCCACCATTACTGGGGCATGACTATGAAACACCCAGTGGGAAGCAGGTTGCAATGTGCACTTGCAGCCTGACCTGCACTGCACACTGCCACCCCGACACTCAGACTCACTTGAGGTCCAGCTGGTGGACTGCAGACACCCATGCCACCATCGCTCACCACATGCCTCTAGAGGAGATCATTGAGATGAACCTTTTTATTTAAAACATATTTCTGTGGCAGAGACTGCTAGTTGTCCACCTAAATTCACTCTCCCCTTCTTCCAAAACAACGCACAATATAGCTGGGCACATGGCCCCCCACAGGGAGTGTTTCTCAGCCAACCTTGCTGCTAGGTGCAGTCATGTGATGCCCTCAGGCCAAAGGGATGTGAATGAAACAGATGTGTGCACCGTCCACATCTCCTCCCTTTGCATCCCCAGACAAGCTCCTTGCCCTACCTGGACCAGCACCTTTTCTCGCTTTCTTCTGGGCTGGACTATGGATAGGCCCAAACTCAGCTTTGACTATACAGATGAGGATAATATCCTTGTGGGGGGAGGGTGGAACCCCAGGGAACTGAAGCCAGGTCACTTTGGCACTATTACCCGAGAGAGGAATAAACTCTCATCTTTGTAAAGTCACTGTACTTTGGTGTCTCTTTGTCACACGACTCAGCCTGTGCCCTAACTAATATACCTGCCAATGGTGGACGTTTCTAGATCTGAGCCTCCTATGGCAGCAGAATCCATCTTCCTACTCCTTTCCCACCACTTGCTCTGGTACAGAAGGGAGAAGGCACAGCACACAGAGCGCACGTGAGGAGGGAAGGAAGGCGGGATGGGGCTGGGAGTGTGAAAATGGGAAGGCCACTTCAAAACCAGTGACGGTTCCCGAGCTAGTGGTCCTGACAAGAGCTGGGCCTGAGCCCAACACCAGATGAGAGACAGAGCAGACAGAGTGGCTGGGTTCGCAAGGGCGGAAGGAAGCATAGTGGCCGCCTCCACAGGCAGGGGAGGGAGGAGGGGAGAGGAGGGGTCTCTGCATGCTCTCCGGGAGATGGAGCATGATGTGGGGGAGAACATGGGATCCTGGGTCAGAACATGGGATCCATGGGTAGACCTGGGTTTAGATCTCAGCTCAGTTACATATCAGAGAAGTGGTGATGAGTCAGTAAACTCTCCTTAGTCAGCCTCAGGTTTGTCTCCTATAAAATAGGGTTGATACCATCTGCTTCTCAAGGACTGATGATCAGTTAAATAGGGCAATGATATAAAGTGTCACCGAAGCAATTATTCCTCCACCGCCTACTAGGTTCAGATATAGTGAAAGCAGGAGACTGAGAACCCCAACCAATCTATCCCCAGTGCCTGAAGGGGAGTGGGGAGGACAAGAACACCAGTCAGTACTGACAAATGTCTTGTGGCACCAGGAACAGTGCTGGGTGCCTCTCCCAGGGCATCTCCCAAAGAATGTGACACGTGACCAGACCCAGAAGGGTTCTGGTTTGGAGCCTCGGGGCACAGTGCACAGGCAGCCAGTCCCCCTCACGCAGGCCTGGAGGGCCAGGAAGGGCTAGGGGTGAGGCTTCCTGTGGGCAGAGTCCCAGGGCTCTCCCCAGGAGGGGCAGAGGCCTCCAAAGACGGGGGTCACCCTTGCTGGAGAGGGGGCTCCTCTCCTCTGTCCCCTGGCCTCGGCAGGTTCTTGCCTAGGGATGACAGGCCCCCACTGGGGAGTCCACATGCCCTTCACCTAAAAGCAGGGAGGCGAGAGGCATTCGGGAGCCTCTGCCTCAGAAGTGAAAGCAAAGACCGAAGCTTCTCACAGGCCCCAGCAGGCCGCCAAGCCTGGGTGCGCACGGGCACCTGAGCCTTCGTTCCCATCTGTGAGCCCCTCAGCACTTCCAGCAGCAAAGCGCAGGGAAGCACCAGGTGCCTGTGTGCCTCGCAGCAGCTGCTCCTCAGCTGGATTTTGGGGGGAGAGCGAGGGGTTTTCAAGAGGGTGAGGCAGCAAGGTCCCTGAGGTCTGTAGTGAGACTAGAAGGAGGGCTTGGGGCTCCCTGCCCAGCAGCCCCCTCTTGTCCTCGGCTCTTCCTCCTCTTTCTTTTTTACAACCCAAGTTCCTTTCTTTCTTTGAAAAATTATTTGAGTTGGTGGAGGGAAGTGAACTCAAAGTCAGCCCTGGCCTGGCCCAGGGGGCTGCCCGCTGATAAGCATATCACGCAGACCCTCTCAACCCGCCAGAAGCCTGTCTTTTCCTGAACGCTGAGCTCCCATGCCAGCCCAACGCCTCCTTTCGCCTCAGTGTGTGCCCATGTTCTCTGCTAGACCACAGGCCCATCTTAGTCCCAGCTCTCACACCCACCCCAGCCCCAGGACCCGCCGTGGCGAGTCCTCCTCACTCCCCCCAAACTCAGGAGCAGCTCCTCTGCTCTGACCCCCAGAACACAGGCAGGGCGGGCCCTTCCCAGAATGCCTGTAGGATCCAGGGCAGCATCCTGATGGCTGTGAGGCAGGATGTCAGCCCTGAATGGCACCCCCATCCTGAGAGCGTCCAGGTGAGAGGAGCCAGCAGAGCCCTTTCTCCTCCTCATCCGGGGGAAGCAGGGACCCTCCCAGGGTTCAGAGGTGAATGGAAAGAGACCAAGCCAACCACGCCAGATGCTCCCCATTCCCCGGACACGTGCACGTGCCTGGGATGACTGAGTGTGAGAACATGAGAGGAGAGGGACACAGCAGCCAGCCTCCCACCACCCAAGCCCTTGCCCCACAGCGAGGGCAGGAAGGCCCGTGGCTGGCAACAGAACCACTCCTGGCAGCCCGTGGGGTCCAAGGTCTGCACCTAGGGAGCCACGGTGCAAAGGATGCCTAAGGTATGCCCTTTGCAGTCCCCTGTCTGAGCAAGCGATCGCTCTCCCGCTATATCCTCTGCGCAGGTTTGAGCAGTGGTTAGCTGGGCTTCCTCAAAGAGGGCCCCACTCCAGCAGAAATCAGAGCCCGGCAAAGCCGCCTTGGCCCCAGCACCCTGAACCCCAACAAGCAGAGGACAGGGCAGAGGAGCTCAGAAAGGTCCGGCAGCTGGGTCTCTCATGGTCAGGTTAACATCCTCCACCACTCTGGGAATTATCCACCACAAACTGCTACCCAGGGTCAGCCAGGTAGCTCTCTGGGTGCAGGGACCATACCTCGTGGAGCCTCAGCACCCCACAGCGCCCAGGTACTCACTAAATGTTTGGTGAGCAGGGGAACGGGCAAACATGCCAAGGAATGGCAAACCTGTCTTAACCACGGCCATTTCCAGGCGGCTTACGTGTGCATGAAGAATACAGACTGACCTGACCTTAGCATGAGCCCAAAACAATTGAGAGGACGTCCGCTACAAATCACGCAGTGCATTCCAAACTACCAAACGCATTCGAAATCCTCTCCGTTTGGTATTAGCCTCACAGCTGGCTGCCTCGCTGCATGCAGTAACTGGATTGATTGACACCCAGAGGGGTGGAGGTCTTTCTTGGAGGCAACCATCGTCAGCTGGGCTGCTCCAGGGGGCAGGCAGGCCTGGAGAATATGAGCTGAGGGGGGACAAATTCTCCCCACGGCCTCATGGCAGCGACTCCCTGTCCTGAGGGGCCCCGAGGAGTCGAGGCAGGGGTCTGTGTGAGCACCTCAAGTGCTAGCACAAGCCGCCTAAACCAAACTGCCCTGTTGAAGCAAACTCGCTGCCGGCACTCACAGGGCCGGGCTGGCTTTCGTCACTGACACTTGCTGAGCAATGGAATTTGGCCAAGAGGCCAGGAGGTCCCAGGTAGCAGAGGATCAGGCCTGAGGGATCACAGGCCCAGGCTGGAGCCCAACCCCATTTCTACTGCACGGTCACTTAGGAACCTTAGGACACATCTCTTGACCTTTTTCTTCCTATAAAGTCAAGATGGGATTCCCTACATTTGCTAGAGAAGTTTCTACTGATCATTATGGTCAACTCCCAACTCTCCATGTTAAGGGAGTCCAATCAGGGTGTAGCTGGCCCCATGAGACATGCTGGAGACATGGAAGCATGGCCCCCGGGCTCAGGGCTCTCACAGTCAAGGAGAGAGCACAGGAGAAACATGCCAACAGGTGATGAAGAGCAAGGTGTCCAGGTTCAGACTGCAAATGCCTCCTGGGCCACAGAGGCCAAGACAGGCTGCGGGAGGGGGTGAGGTTTGGGTGGGGAGCTGAGAAGGGTTTGAGTGTGGAGGGGAAATCGTCAGGTGAAAGCCACAGTCCCAGGAAAACCACGGCATGGCTACGGCAATGGAGAGCCTCCCAGGAGAATCAGAGTGACAGGTGATAACACTGCATCTCCCAGCGGCCCAGATGGTCAACCACTGCCCACCGGGATGGGAAGCCTGACTTGGCATCACAAGCAATAATGAGCCACTGCAGGTTGGCGAGGGAGGGAGTTTTTGTGATGAAATGAAATTTAATAGTAGCTGCTGTCTATTGAGTGCTTGCAGTGTGCAGTGTGCGTGACAACACATGTAGTGGGTGCAATTAAAATTCCCATTTTACAGACAAAGAAAGCGAGGCTTAGCACAGATAAGCAATTTGCTCAAGACCATATAGCTTAGAAAGCGGCTAACCACTATGAAACACTGTCCCCAAGAAGGAAGAATAATCTGTAGTTTCAAAGAATGAAGATGGCAAAAGGGAGGCTGAGTCTGAAGACCGGGAATATTCTTGCATTAGGGAGATGAGGATGGGATGGGCTGGAAAGGAGAGATGACTCCAAGAGATTCCATGAGGGAAGTATTGACAAAATTTGGGACTGACCCACCCCAAGCCCAGGGAGAATCAAATGTTCAGAAAACCCCTGACAGACAGAAAAGCTGAGAGGGGACCGATGATGGGGCAGATGATGAGCTCTGACTGAAGAGTAGAGAGTCACCCACACGATGGACACCGTCCTATCTCCTGTTAAGGAGCCTCACACACTACCTAACCTTCACCTGCAGCTATGTCTTCACCCCCCAGGGACTGCAGCCCCTCCTCCCCCAACTCTCAGCCTCTCCACAGGCCCCATCTCCCAATGAGGCCTCCATCCCCTACCCCAGCCCCTTCTCCAGGAGCAGCACAACTGTTCCCAGGGGGAATGGAAGGATCTGGTTAGTGTCTGTTCACTGCCACGGAGTCCCCAAAGTGGGGGACTTATTATTTCCTAGTTTGCGTGTGAAAGCTTGCACGTGTGTGTCAAGATCCTGCAGATATAAACAGCTCCGCTGCCGAGAAGGAAGCACACTCTCATTTTTCCTCAGTGGACGACAAACAGAGACAAACCAGGTGCTAAGCTTTCCCAGGGGCCGCCAGGAATCTTGGCCAAAAGGGCTTTCCACGGTCTCTTCCTGGAGACTCTGGGCCCTGATGGTCAAGGGCCAAGACATCACCCCAACAAGCCAGCCTACACCACCTCTGGCTCAGCCACCTGTCTGGGAAAGGCCCCTCCACTGCCAGTTTCCAGAGCGATCGAAAGCACGGAGGATACTGACAACCCAACATCAGCCGCACCATCTTGCTGTCCCGACAAAGAACATCTGCAGCTGAGAGTTTCTCCAAGATGGCATGAGGGGGTCAGAGGGACCAGAGGCCTCCGCGGGCCAGCTGTTCTAAGGGCTGATTTCATCCTCCATGGTTACTGAGGTCCCACTGTGTGCTGGACACTCTGGGATGCTGGACAGGGGCCTCACAGGGCAGGTGAGTCACTGGGAGGCTGGGCAGGGTGACCCCAAAGGCCTCATTTAGCCTCGAGAAGCAAACATCTTGTTCATCTGTCAGGGTCTATCCTGGCGATCTGGGGGGACTCTCCACGGGGGAGTCTAGCAGAGTCCACAGCAAGGGTCCATGCGGGCCTTTAGGGTGGTGGCGGGCACCGTGGTGGTGACAGTGATGTGGGGATTTAACCCAACAGCTGACTCTTTGGTGGCTGTTTGGGGGCATGTTTGCAGCAGACCCGGAAGTCCCCAGTCTGCTTGCTCTCCAGGGCAAGGGGCTGCGGTGGGACGCAGAAGAGACTCGAGGACTGCTTAGCAGTTCTGCCTGTTTCAGCAAGATTGTGGGTCCTCTGTTTGGACTGAGGAGCAAGGAAATGCTAAGAGCTTCGCTGAGGTGGTCAGAGTTAAGCTACGGGGCAGGCTCTGGGCCTCAGCACTTCTGTAAGAGAAATCAGAATTTCTTCTGAGGATCGTAGTTCTTTCTGCCTGAGGCCCAGGGTATACATTTCTGAGAAACATCTCATTAGAAGGAAGGGACACTTGCTCCTAGAGACCTTTCGTCTACTGGAGGCCTGGGGGCCTCGGGACATAACCTGCTAAGTGGAAATTGCAGGCAGCCAATGGCCAGCCCGCCTCTTGTGTTCATGCCCAGGGAGGTGTAAAATGCATCGTACAAACCCCTCAGCCTTACCCGGGGCCCCACTAGCAGAGGGGCTGGTGAGCTAAGAGTATGAACTCACTAGACGGAGAGGCTGGAGGAGAGAAGTCTGGGCAGCCGGAGGGAGGAACCAACGCCAAGCCCTCAGCAAGGAAAAGGCAGGAAGGAGTTTGAAATATTCCCAAAGCCTAATTTTAGACAATAGTTCCTTTTTCTACCAGCATTCTTCCCAGAACTAAGATTTGTATCCGGTGAATTCCCGTCATCCCCTGGGGAAGTTTCATCCTCTGGCGTTTCAGGCATGGAATGCTTTTTATCTGCGCTGAGGCAGACCCGCAGAGGGATGTGCCCCAGAAAAAAGGAGGGAACCATGGCCCGTGGCCTCTCTACCATTATTCGCGTGTTCACCCACACAAACCTCACACCTGCCCCCTCCAGCGGACAAGAGCAGGGCAGACTGCAGGGCTACACAGCAGCCAAGATGATCTTTTCAAAACACAAGTCTGATGATGTAAACTACACTTCCTCTCCCTCTTCAAACTTTTATAACTTCCAAGTCTCTTGGAATAAAATCCAGTCTCCTTAACTCAGCCACATGGGCCGTGTCACCTGCCTCCTTCTGCTTCTCCAGCCTCATCTCACTACCCCTGGATTCAATTCCTGCTCCATCCCGCCACCGTTCTTGTCTCTCTCCCAAGAAAACCCCACTCCCACCCCTCTTGGCCTGGTTGCCTCCTTCTCTTCCTACATTTTAGGTGAATATTCAACTCCTCTGAAAAACCTTGTCTGACTTCCCAAAGTGGCTTCCCCTAATGGCCACCACAGGCCCAGGCCTCCATGCTTCTGTGCTGAGTAAAGCCGGAATCTCACCATCATCAGTGTGACTTCTTTCATCCGTGTACAACTCCCTTACTAGACTGAGAGGGCCTTAAGGACAGGGCCTGTCCGCTCCCCACTGAAACAGCAGCGCCTGGCACAGTGCTTGGCATAGAACAAATGCTCAAGAGACATGTCATGAATGAATGAGTGGATGAAAGGAATGAACGAACAAGAAAATCAAATGAGCTAGACACTCTCCAAAGCTAGACCCATGAATTCCACTTCAGAACAAAGCTGAGACACAGCTCAGGCACAGCAGTCACCTGTCCAAGTCTTCACCCGGAGCCCAGAATCCTTCCTTCTCCAGCATGTTCACTCAGCTCTCATTTTTACAGCCTCTTCTACATTTCAGACCTGGAGAGGGCTTGCCATTCTACTTTTTCAGATGAAGAGACGGATCCAGGGCCCAAGAACACACGGGCAGGCAGTAGGACGCAGGAGTACATCAGGCCCCTGGATTCCAATGTGCTGCCATGTTAGTCAGAACAGTCCAGGCTATGCCGCATAAACAAATACACCCTGAAGTCTCAGGGGCTTAACTCCACACAGGTTTTGTGCTGGCTCATAATAAATCTGATATAGACTAAGTGGCTTTACGTACTTCCTCTGGGCTCACTGTGGAGGGGAGAAGAGAAGGCTGGAGGACTGCACAGGGGATGTTCATGGGCCAGGCCTAGGAGTGGTATACATCGTGGTGTCCATGGACTTCAACCACATTCCGCTCATGTGGCTACAACTCATTCCACTGGCCACATTCCCTGTGCGGGAGGCTCGGGAACACACCTTCCCAGGTGCCCATAACAAGGGAGGAAGTGGAGATCAGAGGCTGCTTCCTCCAGAGTGGGACGCAACCGCCAGCCTCCCGGGCCAGGCTGACCCCTGTCCCTTCTGGGAGGACAATGCCACCTACCCTGAGATGACACACTGACCAGGAGCCAAGTTTCCCAGAGCAGAGAGCCCCCAGCAGGAATCAGCAAGTGGTCTTCCAGATTGGGGTGGGAGGTTGGGTGAAGGATGGAGGTATGATTGAGATGACAGCCCGGAGTTCTGCCCATCCTGACCTCACTCCTCAGAGGTTCCAGCTGGTCCCATCTCGCAGAAGGACAGCTGGACACCCTCCTAGGGAAACCCCAATACAGTGTTGAAATGGAAGATTCTCATCCTGTTCATCTGCCAGAGATGCCGGAAGACTGCCAGGAGGAGGTGGCCAAGCAAAGGGAAGCAACCTTGGCCTCAAATCCTGGCTCTGGCTCTGATTGTCCAAATGTCTTTAGTTGTGTCTCTTTCTGCCTTTGTTTCCCCAAAGATAAAATGGAGATGCTCAGCTCCAACTTCACCCTATCGCCTAGGATTAGTATTCAGATTAAAGAAGAGATGTTTGGATGAGAGTGATATGTTTATTACCAGAAGCTCAATGCACAAAATTCATGCAAGAGTAGGCCTTTCTTTTTCTGGCTGCCAGCGCTGGCTTCTCGCTGGCACCTGGGACCCGCCAGCACCTGGGACCCGGGCTTCCCTTGCAGCCCTGGCTTCATCTGGAAGGACATCTGGAAGGATGTCCGGCCCAATTAGCATATTATGCTTTTATTATTATAGATAATGTCACCTAAAGCTCCAAGGTGACTCCTCTTGTTGGCTGTCCTCTGACTGCACAAAAGGCTGTGTTCTAATGCCCTTCCCACACTCACATTTTCAGAGTATTCTACTCCAGTTTCCAGGAGCCCAGGCTGAAATTCTCCAAGAGAAGTGAATTCCTGGAACAGGCTGTTGTCCTGTGGCACTGAGACACGGCATGAGACACACATTTACTTTTGTGTGTGTGTGTGTGTGTGTGTGTGTGTGTGCGCCAGTCACACACAGGTTTCCACATCCCAGCCCGGGGACACAGGCCCACTCCTAGGGTCTTTACCCTCACGCCCGGTCTTCTGCTGGCAGAGGTTCCAGAGCTGCAGGGTGGGGTTGATATTGGGGTGGTGTTGGTACAGAGGACCGGAGTGGGGAGTGAGGGAGGGGGGGAGGAGATCCTGTAAGCCACTGTGAGGCTGAGCCTGGGGCAGCTCTGGCCTTTCCTTCCCATCAGCCCCGCTCCCGGAGGACTTCTGAGGCAAGTCTCTTTGAAATAACAGTCTCTCCCTTCTAGGGAGGGGGAACCTCATGGGGCAAGAAAGGAGCTGATGGGGCAGGAGGCAAGATGCTCCAGACCCTCAGAGCTGGTGGGTTTTTGAGAACTTTGTCTGAGAGAATCCAGGACAGCTATTGCTGCCACTTGAGGGTTGGGGGTGGATATAGGTGCAATGGGAAGGGGAGAGGAGGTGTGAGGAGAGTGGGCGAGGCAGACAATGGAGGCTGTCAGGAGCAGCTTCTGGGACAGCACTGAGTGAGTGTGGGAAGGGCACGTGGGTGAGGGTGGGGCTGCCTCACGGGGCTGGGAACTTCAGAGAGGGTGATTGACAACTGCAAAGTCGAGAAACCCAATCAGAGTCCCCCAGATCTCAGCCAACTTCTGATCGACTCTGCCTGCACAGCAGAGACTCCAGCCTGGAACAGTTTCTGGAATTGCATTTCTTCTTCCTTTTAAGTATCTCACCACGGGTTTCTACCTCAATTCTACTGACAGATTATCCTCATTTCTGCAGAAGAAGAAACTGGGACGCCAAACAGAAACCAACTTGACCCAAGGAGAGAGATAAAATAACAAATGCGGGGTCAGAATTTAAGTCCAGGTCCTTTCGGCCCCCAAGGACACAGCCAGATATCGCTGGGTCTGAATTTCTCCTCCCAACAACAGGTCAGACTCTCCCCGTGAGGCCTGCTTCCCTAATTAGAAGTCATTAAGAGACTTCCCTCGCCTATCTTCTCAGAAACACCGAGTCCAGGTTTGAACACACTTTGGTCTCCTAGGAAAAAGTAAGCCAGAAAAATCCCCGTTACAATTACCAACGCCATCAGTGTGATTACCAACTGCGAACATTTGTGAATGGGAATGAGCTGAAGCAGGTGAACGGAAAATGACTAGTACCCCGTGCCCCTCAGGTGGACTCTAGTCCATCCAAGCTAACCACGCCCTGAGCGGACAATGTTGGGGGGGTTGTGGACCCTGGGCTCCCCAGAGGGGAACTTGCCGAGAGAGGAGGTGTGTGGAATCTGGATTAACGCCACGTGCTGCCTGCCCCTGGCTGCCCACACAGGCACTGTTGGAGTCAGGATGCCCAGCAGCGGCAGGCTGCCCAACCTCCTTAAATCAGAGCGGACATGGGGTCACACTGAGCCTCCTCAGGTCCTGTCCTTCTCCCACGAGAAGCGCACACAGCACGGTGCCCCCCACGGTGCTTCACCTCTACCCCTGGAAGGTACCTGACTGTGCCTCAATCTCCTCCTCTGTGAATGGGGACACCCACTAGGTTGACATGGGGATTAAATGAGTTACTAAATTGTAAAATGCTAACTGTGCCAATAAATAGTTACCAATATTATCACCACAGTCAACTCCCTTAAGTAGGTCTATTAGCAAATGCAAGAGGGAATTTTACCTATCCCTTTGGCCCCAACACTGGACTGAACTTAAACCAACCTCTAAAAAGTGTGCAGTGTCGGCGAGGATGTGAAGACACGGGAACCTTGAGCACTGCTGGTGGGGATGCACAAAGACCCAGCCACTGTATTTGGTGATCCACACCAACAGTGTGGTGGTTCCTCAAAAAAATTAAACATAGAATTACCATATGATTCAGCGGTTCCACCTGTAGGTAAATATATACAAAAAAGAATTGAAAGCGGGACTCAAACAGATATCT
>PVJC01032406.1:0-19963 GCA_004026665.1 Murina feae
GTCATATAATCCAATCTCAGAAGTGACATCCCATCACTTCTGCAATAGCACAAGAGTGTGAATACAGGAGGTGGGGATCATAGGACCCATCTTACAGCTGCCTAACATAGTTCCCACTTATTATCTACTAGAGGCCCAATGCACGAAATTCGTGCAAGAGTAGGCCTTCCTTTCCCTGGCTGCCAGCACCAGCTTCCTGTGGCACCTGGTCTTCCCTCATAGCCCGGGCTTCATTCAGAAGATGGTCTGGAAGGATGTCCGGAAGGACATCTGGTCTAATTAGCACATTATGTTTTTATTATTATAGATACCAGTGCCATTGTCACACTGTGTTACTGTAGCTTTATATTAAGTTGTTATCTGGAAGGTTAGGTCCATACTTATTTATTCTCCAAATGTGTCTTTCCTTATGGGAGGTTCTAAAAATAGAATCTAGAATTAATTTATTTAGTTCATCAAAAGCCTGTAAGATTTTTATTGAAATTGCTTTATATTAATAAATTAATTTGTAAGCAAATAAATATTTTAAGACACTGAGTCTTTCTATCCATTAACCTGATTTATCTCTCACATATTCTAGGAAGTTCACTAGAGGGATTTGAGGGGAAACACACAGTCACACACACATACAGTTTAGGTGTCTTTTCAATAAAATATCTCAGATAAATATCTTTTGTCTGGGCTTGCTATACAAAAATTAAGTGTTAACACAAAATATATACAGAGTGCGTGTATTGCATCAATTTCTGGGTTTAGTAGCTTTAAGGTCTTTCTCCATGTTAAAGTTCTGCAGTTTTAGTACATTGAGTTTTGATTAAATATAATAAGTTAGTACTGGGTATGCACAAAATTTGTTTCAATTCTAATCATGCCTACCTTTTTGCAGTGGACATCTATAGTTCAGTTTGAATCAACTCTTTTGGGAACTGGTTCTCCCCCCCGGCTCCCATCCCCCACTACAACCAGATAAGTTCTAATCCAAACTGCCAATGGCAGTGCCTTGACCACAGTTGTAAGCACAGGTCCTAGCCTTGGCCAAACATAGCTTCTCCCTGGATTTTATCAAATTGGAATTCAGGGAAGAGATTAATTCCTCGCTGGTGAGAGACTGAGAGGCTGGAAACTTAAAGTTACTAGACAACTGGAGCAAGTATGTCTGAAAAAATGAAGCTGACGTGAAGAAAGAAGCTGAGATGAGAGATGGAGACGTCTCGGTGGCATAGTCCCAGATTCCTGATGCCTGATGCCAGAGGCATCCCTGCCCTGCTTCAGTTTGGTTAGGTCAGCCAATAGGTTCCCGTTTTGCCTAACCCCTTGCAAGCAACATTTTTGACATCCATCTATCTTCTTGTTAATTTAAAGAGACCCTCTTATTCACTTAAAAACTCTCTTTCAGCCCTGGCCCATGTGGCTCAGCTGATTGAGTGTCGTCTCGTGCACCAAAAGGTCACTGGTTCGATTCCCAATCAAGGCACATGACCAGGTTGTGGGTTCTGTCCTCTGTCAGGCTGTGTGTGAGAGGAACCAATCGATGTTTCTCACATTGATGTTTCTCTTCTCTCTTCCTCTCTCTCTAAAAAGTCAATAAAGCATTTAAAAAATTTTTTTCTTTCACTCATTCATTTATTAACAAAGTTCTTTTCTAAGTTATGTATTCACCAGTAATGATAGTCTTTTAACAACAGGAAATATTAATTTTGTTCTAGTCATCATAGAACAGTGTGGATCCTGAGAAAAAAGATACCTAATAAGAAGGGCTCTCAAGTGCCTTAAATGGGCTCAAATTGAAAAAACAACCTAGCAGTCATTTCTACACAGGAACCGCTCATGCAAACTGCATTTAGTGGGAGAATCCTGCGCTAAGGTATCTGCCTCCAGCACTGAACGGCCCACCTGCATTGTGTTTCTGTCATTTAAGCAAGCCCTGACAAAGGAGTTTCTCAAGCAAATTGAGGCTTTCCCCATCCAATTGGAACTGTGCATATTTTCCTATAAGATCTTCACTGACCAAACGGCAGTGCTTTTTTGGACCAATCAAACCTTGAGGGATTTGGACTCTTCATTTGCATAAAAATGGACCAATCAGGGAAAGGGGGCAGAGACTTATCTATATAAGTAAGCTTCCCTCTGGCTCAGGCAGTACACTTTCCCTTTTCCCAGAGGACTGACTGAAAGCTGCAGACTGGTTTCCATGGCTGGAGCTGAAACACTTTGATCCAGACCAGTGCAGAAGCAGAAATAAGCAGAGTGCAGCAGGCCTGAGCATAGCGGAACAGAGCTGTCTAACTGGAGAGGGGCCTGGCCCCAGGGCAGCCTGAGTCAGTGCGGTTCCGCAGCCATCAGCCTTGCTGTATCACAATTGATTTGTTTGTACAAAATAGTTTCCTTCTTCACCACACCCCAAGTTGAGGATTCCTGTTGGCATTGAATTGGCACCAACAACCATCAGTTGACAACAGTGATGACTAAGTCTTCAAATGAAGACAATTAAAATATGTGTCTCGGCGAAATTAACTTAAAACACAGCGAAAGTTCTGGACCTTGGACTCCTAAGTGCGAAACAATGACAAATCTCATTTGATCCTCAACCAAATCCTGCAAGGAAGCTCAGAGGGGCCAGTTTTACCAAGCTAATAAATAGTGGAACCAAAAACTTGAACCTAGGTTTTTTACCAAGGTGTTTTTTAATTATCCTATTCTGTTTAAACTTAGACTTTGAGATTCCTATACTTTAAAAAACAGTAACTCCCAATTCTCTTTCCGTCAGATTCCAATTTCCTACCAAGTTGCAGTCCTGAGGTATGAGTGGTTACTGAACTTTAAAAAAAAATTAGGTCATCAAGCAACGAAGAAACACCACTCTTGTCAGCCAACAGTGTTGTTTATTTGCTTGCTTGTTTTTCTCGCTCCTTAAGCGGACCTCCATTAGGCGCAAGGCACCTTGGGAGTTGTAGTCTCGGGACACAGACTTCTGTGGCTGGAGGCGCTGACTCACTGTCACTCAATCAGCACAGAACCAATTTGCTCTGCGCACAGCTATTGGCTGGAAGGCAGCGGGGGCCCGCCCCCCGGCGCGGCGCGGTGGCTGGAGGAGGGCTGGAGGAGGCCACCCCGGCTGGGCGGAGCCTGGAGCTCGCCGCGTTCCCAGTACCTTCGTCGGGTGCCTTCGTCCGTGATACAGCAGTGCAGCCATGGCAGAGCCGCAGCCCGCGTCGGGCGGCCTTACGGACCAGGCTGCCCTCGGTTGCTGCTCGGACCCGGACCCCAGCACCAAGGTGGGCGCAGAACCTATTTCTCCCGAATCGGGGCCCAAAGACAGAGCAGATCCCCGGGCTCAGCCAGGCCCGGCTCGGACTGGATTCGAACCCCATGCGGCCGCCTGTGCTACTCTATCCGCCTGGGACGGGCCGAAGTGGGCTGGGGAGAGAGGGCTCATGGTGTGCAATGGCGGTTCCGTGAGAGAATCCATTTCTTAAGATTCTTTCAAAGCCTGCAACCCAACTTGCGTTAACTTTTTCAGGTGGGCATGTGAGCTGGAAGCCACAGCTAACTCAGAGTGCGCTCCGTTGTCGGTGGGTGTGCGTGTCCCCAAGGTCAGGCACCGGGCGGATAAGACGAGCAGTTTCAGAACTAACTCCCAACCCAGGTTCGAAGGTCTCGGTCCATGGCGGCCCCTCCCAGCCTGCATCACTTTCCCGTCACTGCCCTGGCTCCAGGCTCTACTCCTAGAAGCTAATTTGATCGCTTCGGCTTTAACCGCGCCCAGAATTTCGCTTTTCCTTCGCTTCTGCGTCTGTGTGCTCACGGCCACCCTTCTGCCCTAGGACAGAGATCACAGAATCATGGGGCTTAGAACCCGAAAGGAATCGTGGAGATTTCTTCACCCATCTGTCTACTCGGTGGAGGAATGACCTGTTGCACCTGAAGGCTTTCATCCTCCCAGCTGGCCTAACATGTGTGCACTAAGAGCGTAACTAACACACTGAGGTGTGGTACTGCTGTGCTTTGTCAAGATTAGACACAGCAGTCGCTGGGGGGAGGGGGGAAGGGGGTTATTCTGATACTCATCAGTGTCGGTGAACGCCTTGGTGCATTTATTCAGTGGGCTGGGGAATTTCTAAATTCCTTGAGGATTAAGAGGGGTGCATGACTGTGCTCCCTCCTTGCTTTTTGCCTTCAGGGCCAAGAGTCATACACCTGTAATTGCTAAAGCCTCTGACTTAACTTCTGGTTCTTAGGCAAATATAATGAAATCTCTCACACTCATCTCACTTGTATACCTTCTAATAATAATACCTAGTTATTTCACAGGGAGTTGTTCCGTATATATTAATTTCCCAGGTAACTGGGGATTTTATGTAATGGGCTAGTGAAAAAAAAATTTTTTTTTCAGGGAGATCTTTATGAAATCTGTTCAGTACACTTCCTTGCATTCTTAATTTACACTTCTCATAATCTAAATTTCTCTCGGTGATTTGGAGTAGTTCTTTTTTGAGATCAGAATTTTTTGGCCTTTGAGGTACTGCCATGTGGGGTACCATAAAATGGAATCTGTACTAGCAGCTTATATATATATTGAGTGTGTCAGGCCCTGGGTGACTGTCTTAAGTACATTACTTAATTTAATCCTCACAACAATCCTGTGAAGCAGGCATTATCTCCATTTTACAAAAGAGACTGCACATAGGTATTGAGTAACTTGCTCAGGGAGGAGCCCACACTCCCAGCTTCCACTCTATTTGGCTTCTGGAGTACTGTTTTCAGAACTAATTTTGGAACTTGAGATGAAGTAAATTTAAAAACCTAAATGAATTAAATTCAGCCTGGTTACTGACTGATTATCTGCTACATATGAAGAATGTTTGTGGATGCCGGGATGAACAAGATGAGGTCCCTTCACCAAACATACACCAACTCTAACATAAAGTGGAACTGGGAGTAACGTGCTATTAAAATTAGAAAGCACCCTGGGAGCACAGGAGGTAGAAATTCTTGACGATAGCACCTGTGATACGGTGTGTGCATGGGGTGCTCGGAGTCTGAAGACCTACATTTGAGTCCCCAGTTCCATCATTGGCTGCAGTGACTTTAGCAGGGCACTTGGGCTGAGCATGTAAAAGGAGCATGAAAAGGGCTACTATGATGATAAAGTGCATTGCTGTTCTCAACACTGTGAAAAGTTACACAGTTTAAGGTTGCATTTCTATTGTGGGGACCTGGGACTGTTCAAGCAGAAGGTGGGGGTGGGCCCATTCCTTGAAAGATGGATGGGACTCCAATGCCACTTGGGAGACACAATCACATAGAAGGTTATTCTGGGTGGAAGATACCTCTGAGTGGAAATGTGCTGAGATATCACAAAGGTGCCGTGTGGTTCAGGTTCTGGAGAGGGAAGTTTCGGGTTTTTGGTTGAAATCCGGGTCATCTAAGCAGTGAGGCAGTGATAGAGAAAACTAGAATGGTAGGTTGAATCCAGATCCTGGAGAAAGCTTTGCATGTCACATCTAAGGAAGCTGGATTTATATGAGTAGTGAGGAACCATTCCGGGCTCTGTTGAATAGATTGGGGGGATCCAAACCTGAGGTGATGAGGACACCATAAAGGCTCTTCCAGAAGGTGAGATAAGTGGTGAGGGTTGTTTTGAAAAGGAGAGAGCAGCCGTGGTGGAAAATCCACTCACTTGTTGATCATTTGCATCTCTGTCATAAAGGTAGACAAAAGAATGTACAGCTGACCATACCGTGGGCTACACTACTGTTATTTGGCTAACTTTCTTCAAAAGGCCAAATACTTCTTTTCCCAAGTAGTAATCTGAAAGTCAGTCTTTCTACTGTTCCCATCAGTATCCTTTGTTAAGGGAATTTGGAGTGGTAGGTGATAGAGTTGGGGAAAACTTTCAGGGATGGTGACATTTAATCTGAGTTTTACCAAATACAAAGGAGGTAGCCAGGCAGAGTTGGGTGCAGAGGTAACGGGAAGAAAGAATGGAAAGGAGGAAGAAAGGACAATAGCCAGGTGGACGAATGACTGTTCTAGGCGGAGAGAATCATCCTATATAATAAAAGCCTAATATGCTAAGCGTCTGATCATCCGGTCATCCATTCAATCAAAGCGTAATATGCTAATGATGTGCTAAAGCTGCTTAACCGCTCGCTATGACGTGCACTGACCACCAGGGGGCAGATCTCTGACCGGTAGGTTACCTTGCTGCTGGGGTCTGGCCAATCAGGATTGGGCGAGACGGACCGGATGTGCCCTGGAGTCCTTCCACAGTCCCTCCCTGGCTGGCCAACCTCCACTTTCCTCCCTGGCCATGATCGTACACTGGCGGGGTCCCTCACGCAATCTGGGACCCCTCGGGGGACATCGGAGAACTGGTTTTGGCCTGATCGCGCAGGCCAGGCTGAGGGACCCCACTGGTGCATGAACTCGTGCACTGGGCCTCTAGTAGTATATATAAAAGCACAATGACATCAGAAAACTGATGCAAGGACCCACAAGTAATGATACTGAAGTTATAGGCAGTGCAAGTTGAGGGGAAGATACACAAAGCAGTCATTGGGATGGTCAAAGAAATTATGATCATGCATCATGTTCACTTGTTTTTCTCACCTTGTAAAGATTTGTATTTGGTAAACATGTTTTATAATATACTAGAAGCCTGTTGCACGAAGATTCACGCAACAGAACTTCCTTCCCTTGGCTGCTGGCACTGGTTTTCCTCCAGCACCCGGGACCCAAGCCTTTGGTCTAGCTGCAGCGAGGCTTGGCTTCTCTGCTACAGCCACAGTGAAGAAGCCAAGCCTTTTCAGTCTTCAGTCTTCGCTCTGCGCCTGTGTATGCAAATTAACCGCCACCTTTGTTCGGTTAATTTGCATAGTCACTCTGATTGGCTGGTGGGCGTAATGGAGTGACACCAATTTGCATGTTTCTCTTTTATTAGTATAGATGTGTTTTATTAGTATATTTGTGCATAATTAAAGTAAATACACATTTATTGAGGGTGCATGCTTCTTGTGAACTCATAAGGATATGAGGTAAAAAACATTTGACATTACCAGTCTGGGGAAGTAGTGAAAAAAACGAAGTTAGAGAAGTATGCATCAACCATATGTACTTGCTGTTGATACTTTATTTTTTAAAGAATTTTTTTTGTTGATTTTAGAGAGGGAGGAAGAAAGAGAGAGAAAAAAACATCAGTGAGAGATATGGATCGGCTGCCTCCTGCACACCCCCTACTGGGGATCAAACCTGAAACCCAAGCATGTGCCCTGACTGGGAAGAGAACTGGTGACCTCTTGGTGCATGAGATGATGCTCAGCCCACTGAGCTACACCAGTTGGGCAATACTTTATTTTAAAAGCTGTGAGGCACCGCTGAAGGATTAATTTTTAATCCAGAAGTGACACAATTGGGTTTTCATTATACAAGATCAACCTGGTAGTATTTTAGGAAGATCACTTTGGACTGGGTTATCAGCCTGCAAGAATCAGAGAGACCAGGGAGGCGATTGTAATCACCCAGGCAGGTGATCATTAGAAAGGCAAGGAGAAAGATTCCAGAGGGATTTAAGCGGTCAGGTTGATGGGATGCTTGGATTGGATTGTGGCGGGGTAGAGAGGAAGAAATCTAGGAAGCCTCCAGGTATCTGACTTGGGCTAGCAAGGAATTCTAGAGGTGCTCCTTGATGGGAATGTAGGAGGGAGCATTTTGGCTATGATGAATTTAATATTTTGACTGATAGAGACATCACTCCAGAATATGGCCTGGGGAATGCAATTTAGGATCAAAAGCAATAGTTGGTAGTAGAATTCTGGGTGTGTTTCATAAATATAACAGAAAGAATAATAAGCAAAGTAGCTTACTCTGGGCCAGGCACTGTGCTAAGCACTTTCATGCATTATCCCATTTACTTTTCAACTGAACCCTACAGGCCAAGAACTATAATTATCCCCATTCTAAAGACATGAAAACTGAGGTTTAAGAAAAGTAAAGTAATCAAGTGAACGGTGATATAGTCAGCATTTGAACCATATTGCCTCTGAAGAATTATTTCTCTCACACTGCATGAGACTGGAAAAATCTCATGATACTGAGGTTTCCAGAGTTTTCCTGTTTCTCTTACCTATTGTAAGAGTGGTCTGGCAGGTGTGTTTACCAATATCACAGGTAATTTGTAAATTTAAGAAACTTGCTTGTGTCTCCTAGCTATTTTTGTCTCTCTTATTTATAGAGAAAGTATACTTGAAGTATGTTGTCTGTTGAGTTATTGAGAGGGAGGGAAAGGAGCACATGAAAACCAACTTAGATAAACTAGAATGAATATGAAGGAGTGGCTGAATTATTTTCTGGAACATTTGTTAAATTCCGACACTAGGAGGAAGGTAGTAAAGAAAAAAATAAATTGTACCATATTGTGCGTCAGCCGTGAGCCCCAGCTGTCACATAGTAAAACAGTCTTATTCCCCTCAGATATACTTTCCAAAAGGATCTTTCACCGAAGGCCACTGTGACTTTCAAAAGTCAGGAAAAAACAAAACTATTGCTTTTTGTTTTATAGGAGATAGAACAATGGGGTAAAGACTTAAGCCCTTTCCCCTTTGATGTGATTCTGATCTTTGGTTTAACTCTAGCTTGTTTCCCAGGAAACAATTAAAAATGGTGTTTGTTCCTTGGGAATATTATTTATGGTAAAAATAACTCCATTGGTAAAGTGCATCTGGAGAGGGAGAATTACAATGACCTAATAGGAAGCCATAGCTTTGGGTTTTCCTGAATGCAGTGACTTTTGTGGAGATTCTGGAAGCTTTGCCTGAGGAGTACCTACTAGAGGTGCTGGCCTCCTGCGGTGCACCGGGTGGTTCCCACGCCTACCCAGTGTGGATCTTCTCCTGCACCTGAGCTGTCTAGCTCCTTTAAGCACTCCTGCTGGAGAGGAACACCTAACACTGCTCTGGTGTCCAGCTCTCTTCCTGACTGATACCCTTTCAGCCTATGGTTGTTTAGCTGAGCTGTAAGACTTCAACTACGGTGAGTTGGATGGCGGGGGAGGATGATGCAACACCTTTGAAAACTGCTTGGGAGAGTGTCGATAGGCTCCAGAGGGCATCGGCATCACTGTTATTAAGGCCAACACACACACTTTAGGCCAAAGAGATTTAAATTTTCCTGAAAACTTGGCCAGTGCTAAATTTAAGTGTGAAATTTCTCTTTTCTGAAGTCTGAAGGGGATAGAGGCAATAGAGATCTTGATTGTGAATAAGATGTACTATACAAAGCCCCTTAGTAGCAATTCTAGAGAAATGAGTGTTTTCATCACTAGAAAGAGAAACTGAGAGGTAGAAGTCAAGCAACTTTTTAACCCTTATTCTGGCTTCTTGACAAGTTTTGATATATCCTGAAGACAAGACATATAGTGACCAAACTTTGTTGGGAGCAGTTGTATAAAATCCATTTGTAGACTTCTTCTGGGAATGGAGAGTACATACTTTTTCCTGTTCCTCATGATATATACATTATATGTAAAACAAACATAGGAGACTGAAAGGTGAGGAGGAGAAGGCAGACTGACTAGGGACCTCGAGACCCTGAGAACATGGGAGTGAGTTTCCTCAGTTTTCTTTTTGCCTCGTATAGCCCAGACTTGGAGCTAACAAAGCTAGCAATCTGGAAAGGCCCATGGGTCAGACCAAAAAAAGCCCAAAGAAAGCCTCTCTCTCTAGCCACAGGACCAGGAAATGGGCAATGTTTCCTGATAAGACAGAAACTTTTAGACAGTAACTGCTCGGCTACAACAAAGCAGCACAGAAAAAACTGATGGCTGCAGCCCCACCTATACCAGCAAAGGCTGAATGGGGAGTCTGGTCTACCCAAGGGGCAATAATGAGGTGCCTAGCCTACCCCTGCCAGGGTGGTGTCAGAGAAGGCTGACTAGGGAGCCAGAACTTTCCTCTTGCCAGAAAGTAACAGGCTTTCCCCCTGTGCTGTGTCAGTGGAGAAACATGGGAAACCTGAAATTCTACCCCAACCCAGCAGAAGTATTTTAAGAAAATCATAAATGAGCAAGTAAAGGGATGTAAAGAGAGGTAAGGTTTCTATACTTGATTCAAACGGATAAATAATGACACCAAGTGACTGTGATAAGTTACTTATATACAAGCGTGGGCAAACATAGGTTAATGATAATAATAAATAATACAATAATTAAATAATAATACAAGGATAAACTCTGTTTCACTTACAACTGTACACCTACTTCTGCCAACCCTGCATATAACAAAACACCTAGAGCAACCACTGAAAAAGCTATACAAGAAATACATGTAAAAATGCTCTAGAGAAATCAAGATGGAATTATAAAAAAATGTTCCCGAGATCTATAGAAGGGCAAAGGAAAAGAAAGAAAACAGTCCTAGCCAGGTGCTCAGTGGTTAGAGTGTTAGCCCATAAACTGAAAGGTCTCCGGTTCGATTCCGGTCAAGGGCACATACCTGGGTTGCAAGTTGGATCCGTGGCCCATTCGGGGTGAATGCGGAAGATAACCAATAGAGGTGTCTCTCTCACATCACCGTTTCTTTCTCTCTGTCTCTCCCTCTCCCTTCCACTCTCTCTAAAAATCAATGGAAAAATATCCTCAGGTGAGGATTAACAAAATCAAGTAAAATGGCCAACTTTAGCCCTAACGTTTCAATAATTACATTTGGATGGAAATATACCAATTAAGACAGAGATTGGCAGAGTAGATTGAAAAACATGCCCTAGCTTATCCATATAGGATGGAATTTATTGTGCTGATCATTATGCAACATATGTAAGTTAAGTCATTATGCTTTAAACTTACATGGTACTATATGTCAATTATATCTCAAGCTGAAAGAAAAATTAAAATATGCCCCAACTACATGCTATCTACATGAAACTCCCTTCAAATATATTGAGAGGCAAGTTAAAGTAAAAGGATGGAAAAAATATATTATACAGACAGTAATCAAAAGAAAGCAGGAGTGCCTGTATAAATATCAAACAAAGCAGACTCCAGAGCAAAGAAAATGATCATGGAGAAGTACATGATATGATGACAGAAAGGTCAGTTGACCTAGAAGATAGAGCAATCCTGAATGTGTTTGCACCAGACCACAAAACTGCGAAACTATGGGATGCAAAAACTGATAGAATGGAAAGAAGAAATAGACAGATCTACAGTTAGAATTGGAGAATTCAATACTCCTCTTTCCGCAATTGGTAGAAAATTAGCAAATAGATAGATTTAACAACACCTTCAGCAAATAAGATCTAATCAGCAAGAACATGTAATCTACATTTATAGAACACTCCACCCAATAATAACAGAATACACTTTTTTTAGGTGCCCATAGAACATATTCCAAGGTAGGTCATGTCACAGGCCCTAAAACCAACTTGAACAATTTTGAAATAATTGAAATAGGGTGTACTTCGACTATAATACAGTCAAGCTAGAAATCAATAGCAGAAACATAACAGGAAAATCTTCAAGCAATTGGAAACTAAATAATACATTTTTGAATAATCTGTGGATCAAGAGAATTCTCAAGGGAAAAATTTAAAAAATACATTGAAGAGTTTGGCTGGTGAGGCAGGCTGTGAAAGAATTCACAACTGAGAAAAGAAATGCAGTGAGGAAATTGATTTTCCTTTCCAAGGGAGGAAAAGGCCAACTATTGCTAGTCAATACAGGGCAGGGACCAACGAGTGGCTTTTGTTTTTAAAGAGCAAGCAATTGCAGTTGCTAAGTGACAAGGAAGGGAGGGGGATTGTATTGAAGTTGAGCAGATACCAGGGGTTGTCTTGAAAAGTTAGTTTATTTGCTTTCCAGGAGACATCCAGCAGATGTCCTGGGGAGGTGTCTTATCAGTATTTCTTCCGAACCTGTAAAACACAGTTAGAACAAAGTTATGAAGAGTTTAAAAGAAGCTTGTTTGAAGGGGAGAGGAGAGGGAAACTTTCTACTAACTAGAAACTCCTTGGTGCGAATTATCCCTGAGTTGTGAAACAGCAGGGAGAAGGGGCATGAAAGATGGCAACCTTGGGAGTAGCTTATCTTGCCTCGAGTTTGAACAAAGGAACTAGTTGAATCAGAGGAACCAACAGTCTTGGGGTTTAATTACCAGATGCAGTGAAAGGCCACAGCAAAGAAAAGGAGAGGCCTTTTTTTTTTTTTTTTGTCTTTACAAAGATGAAAGAGGAATATCAGCTAACAGTGCTAAGGAGGGAAATTTATAGCAACACATGCATACATTAGAAAAGAGGACAAGTCTCAGATCAGTCATTTAAGTTTCCTCCTCAAGAACCTAGAAAAGAAGAGCAAAATAATCCAAAGGAAGCAGAAGGAGGGAAGTAACAGAGTAGAAATCAATGGAATTGAAAACAGAAAATAGAAAAAAAACAATTAAACATAGCTGATTCTTAGAGAGAGAAAAAACAATAGAATTGACAGACTGTAGCAAGACTGAAAAAAAAAAAAGGAAGATGACACAAATTACCAACATCAGGAATGAAACAGGGAATACCACTATAGACTAAAGATGTCAGAAAGACAGTAAGTCATCTATTTTCAACTCTATGTTCATTAATTAGATAATTTACATGAAGTGGGACAATTCCTTGAAAAACACAAAACTGTCATAACCCAATGTGAAATAAATAATTTGAATAGCTCTATAACATAAGGAAACCAAATTCATAATTATCTTCCAAAAAGCGGATCTCTAGGCCTAGATGATTTCACTGAAAATTTTTCCCAAACATTAAAGAGGAATGGACATCATTATGCACAGTCCCTTCAAGAAAACTGAAAGAAGGGAACACTTCCCAGTTTGTTTTATAAAGCTAGTGTTACCAATATGTTAAAACCTGAGGAAGACAGTACAAAAAGAAAAAACTACAATCAATATCCCTCACAACGATAGACAAAAATACTTGACCAATTATTAGCAAATAAAATTCAGCAACATATAAAAAGAATTACACACCATGGCTAAGTGGAGTTTATTCCAGGTATGGAGGGCAAGTTCTATATTCAAAAATCACTCAAAGTAACTTACCACATTAGGAAGCTAAAGAAGAAAAATATGATCATGTCAATTGATGTAGAAAAAGCATTTGAAAAAATTCAGTACCATGCATATTTTCCCCCCAGAAAATAATAGGAGTGGGAACGCCTTCAACTTGATAAAGAACATCTATAAAAATCTTACAGCTAACATCGTGCATAATGGTGATGCTTTCTTCCGAATTTGGGGGAACAAGGCCAGGATGTCTGCTCTCACCACTCTTATTGAACATCATGCTGGAAGTTCCAGCCAGTGTAGTGGGGCAAGAAAAGGAAATAACAGTCATACAGATTAGAAGGAAGAAATAAAACTGAATCACATTTTTATGGCAGATTAGTAGATAGCTCAGGTTTTCTATATACAGTAATAACTAACATTTCAAATCACTTTAAAAAAACTTGTGTAATAGATCGAACCCTACCTCAACAAGTTACGGGCTTACATTGAGTTGTGTTAGTTTGCTATTACTGGTAAATAAAACAACACAGTTTTACTATCTCAGTTCTATAGGTTAGAAGTGCGACATGGCCTCACTGGACTGAAATCAAGGTATTCACAGCACTACATCTCTTACTGGAGGCTCTGGAGGGAAGTCCTTCCAGACACTTTCAGATTATTGGCTGAATTCAATTCCTTTCGGTTGTAGGACTGAGGTCTCAGTTCTTTGCTGGCTCTCAGCTACAGGCCATCCACAACTCCTTGCACACTTGCCCCTACATCTCCGAGGCCGCAGTGGCACATTGAATCTTTCTCACCCTTGGCATCTGACTTCCTCTTTGCCATCTCTCATTCTTTTCTCTGTTCCTATACAAGTTTCTAACATCTCATTAGAGTACATTGAACCCAGCTGGATCATCCAGGCTAGTCTTCCTATTTTAAGGTCAGCTGATTAGTAACCTTAATTCCATCTGCAAAGTTCCTCACAGCAGCAATTAGTGTTTCATAGAATAACCAAGAACATCTTTAAACTTTAGTTCTTGCCTGCAACTCCCTCCAGAGACTACACAGTGGTTCTCAACCTTCTGGCCCTTTAAATACAGTTCCTCATGTTGTGACCCAACCATAAAGTTATTTTCGTTGCTACTTTGTAAGTGTAATGTTGCTACTGTTATGCATTGTAATGTAAATATCTGATATGCAGGATGATCTTAGGCGACCCCTGTGAAAAGGTTGTTCGACCGCCACTGAGAACCAGTGGATGGACTACAGTGTACTGGCTGTGCACCATGTGTGGTGTGAGGAAGGCAACTGTGCCCCGTGAGGCCTGCCAGAGACAACCTTTGTAATTGCCTTGGTTGGGCTTATATTGTGACATGGAGCCAGCCTCAAGCAAATACTGTAACTGATAGAGAAGCAGCACTCACATTAGCTGAGAAGAATATTTGCTATTTTTGTAGGGTTCACAGTGCCTGTTTGAATCTCTGCTGGAACAAGAGTAGGAAGTGGAATTGGTTCTGTGGCTTTTATTTTGGTATCACTCCATTGCAGTCGCTGAGCAACTTTGCAGGGATATTTGCAGTTATGTTCAGTGGGAGAAATCAAAGCCCAGTTGTGAGTGCCAGGCTAGTAGTGCCTGGATGTCAGTAGCTGCTTTTTTCTTTTTTAGCTGTTTGCTGGAACAGACTTTTAAGAATGTGGCACCTGACTGAGAAAAGCGTCCAGATATTCTAGAAATGTAACTTCAGAGCCAACTGCCTTCTATGCGATTATTAACTGTGAATGAAGAATTAAGTTATTACATTCATTAAGATCAGGGTATTACGATAGTTTTTAATCTAGTTTTGTTTTAAATGACAATTTTCATGCTTGCAATAAAAAGTACAGTTTTTTAATTTAAAAATTTAGCAAAATAGCCCTAGCTGGTTTGACTTAGTGGATAGAGCGTTGGCCTGCGGACTGAAGGATCCAGGTTCGATTTCGGTCCAGGGCAGGTGCCCTGGTTGCAGGCTCCTTCCTGGTCAGGGCGCATGCAGGAAGCAACTGGTTGATGTGTTTCACATCGATATTTTTGTCTTTCCCTCTTTCTTCTACGTTTTCTAAAAATCAATGAAAAAATGTACTTGGGTAAGGATTAAAAAGAAATTTTTTAGCAAAACATAAAAATATAATTTCCTAATGATGCTGAATGAATCACATGTATTTGTATTGTATACTAGAGGCCCAGTGCATGAAATTTGTGCACGGGGAGGGTCCCTAGGCCTGGCTGGCAATCAGGTCCGATCAGGGCCTTTCTTCCTCTGGCTGCCAGCTGCCGGCTAGGGCCTTCCTTCATTCTATACCAACCCCTGGTAGTCAGCACACATCATAGCAAGTAGCCAAACTCCCAAGGGGACAATTTGCATATTAGCCTTTTATTATATAGGATGATGTGAGTTATGGGGGGATATGTCTGTGTGGCTGTGAAGGGAGAGATCAGAGTTATCAGGCCTATCTTGTCAAGTCCTTGGTTATGACAAGAATAAAAATGTGTTAGGAAGCACAAACATAGTTAAAGACACATGGTCTGAAAGATACCTGTGGTAGAAGACCTGAGCTTAGCATCAGAAAGTTGGGGGCAATTCATTTAATCATTCTGAGTATGTTTCTCATCTATTAAATGTGGATATTAATATCTACGGGCAGTAATACCTCATAGAATGTACCTCATGGAAGTAAACCCCCTAGTGATGCCAGACCCCAAGGCAAATTATTAATGCTAATGGTAATCTTAATTCCATGAGTTATTATACTTTCTATACCCTTTTACCAGTCAAATCACGACTCTTGTTTCCTGAGTTTTAAATTGGACAGTTTCACAATGGTGTTAGAGACAGTAATTTTTATGCTTTTAGTTATTTAGGAGTTTAGGATCTTGCAACTCCTTGCTATGATTACCAATAAATAGTTCTGTAAGGGCACTTGTATGTTCATTCAACAAATTTTACAGTGATTGGATTCTTTATTTATAATGTCACTGTTTTAGTTTGGGACACCCACAAGCAGACTGGAGATAAGGGTTTGGTTCTCAGTAGTTTATTGGAGAAGTAGTCAAAGAAATATCTGGAGTGGGGGACAGAGGTGATAAAAAGTGTGTAAGAGTGAGGGCACTTGGGCTTGGTCTTTCTGGGAAGCTGGAACCTGCCTCAGAATTGTCCCACTAAGGGCCAAGGAAGCCAGGGATTTTGTCCATTACTAGGTGTACCCGGCCACGCGTTGCTGTGGCTCAGTCTGGGTAAATGGAAAAGAAAGAAAAGAGAAAGCACACGTTTCTAATATGTTTGCTTGCACAATGCTTGTGGGTACACAACGCCCCCTCCCGGGGCGGGTGCCCCTGGCAAGCCGCCGCCCCCACCCTGCCTATCTAGTCTGGCCTCGCACACATGCACCTCTGCAGCCCGAGCCTCCCAGCACTGGCCTGCACCCCAGCTCCCCACAGGTGGCCCATGCCCCGCGCCCGAAGTGGCCTGGCTGCTCCTGACTCCTGCCAGCAGGGGCCCTCGCCGAGCCTCCCAAAAGTGGGAGGAAAAAGGGGCCGAGGAAGCTCCCCTGCCCTCGCCCACCACACTCCCTGTGAACCATCGGCCGCCGGTGTGGGGGGGACTGCAGCGGCCACCCGCACCCCGAGCCCCACCCCAGCCCCGGCCCGAGGCCCAGCCCCGTGCTGGTTGATATTTCGCAACATGATAATTGGCACACCGATTGAATTCCATCGCTGGCAGATCAAGTGAATTCCAAAATTCTGTTGGATAATTAACCGTTTCATCTGCTTCCACGACACTGTCGACAGACTTGTATGTGACTGCCTGGCTTTGAATGTTAGACTGAATAATATTGTTAAGTTTGTAGCGTGTGTTGCATCTACGTCCAACAGATGTAGCTATTTTTCAAAAACATGTTTTTACCCATTTTTTCAAAAAAAGCATGTTTTTACCTGTCACAGGTGTGACATCTATATAATGTAGGTATATAAAAACATGTGCATATTCGAATGCAAAGTCATGTCAAAATTTCAAAGCAATCGGTGAAGAACTTTCAGAGATTTGAGATTTTGAACAAACAAACATTTACATTTTTATTTATATAGATAGATTGGTTGAGGGTCATTCATTCCTGGACTGTAAATTCCCTGGCACTTGGGATCTACCTACCCTTGTGACCAGAAAATACCCTTGGGCAGAGAGCCCAAGTTGTAGATAGTAGGTATGGGAACTTTCCAGATGATTTCCATGATAAACAGAGGGGACAAACGGTTGTTTTCTTCCTGAACATTGTTACAATGGTGGACTGTTTGCATCTTGTTACAGAAAGCACAGTTAATGTTGGTACAAGTTATAAAACCGGAAGGAGCTTAATATGTACTGTTTCTCCTTAGGATTTTCTGTTGCAGCAGACCATGCTGCGTATTAAGGATCCTAAGAAGTCTTTGGATTTTTATACTAGAGTTCTTGGAATGACGTAAGTAAACTATGTATTGGCGCCTGTAATGTTTAAATACACAGCTTTGCAAATACAGGGAATGCTTTCACATTTATTTTTAAAAATGGGTTAAAGTTTGCTTCATAAATCATAAAAGTCCTTCTGGCCAGAGGTCTGGGACTGCTGTCAGGGCTTCTGTCAAGTTCCTCTGTCCCAGCCAGGCTCAGTGGGCAGCGAGATATCAATACTTGTATTTTCTCTAACTCCCTTCTCTCGGAGAACTGCCAGTTAAATCCTCAGTATGCCCAGACCCTTTTGATGTTAGAGCCACTTTTAGCCTCTTGTTTACTTCAGAAAAGGTGTAGATAGAAAGACATACTACTCTGAAAATTGGCCATCTATCCCATTTTTCTAGAACGGTTTTCTTTTGCAGAACAGGCTATCCTGTGATCTTGTCATTCTTAAAGCGTATTTGTTTGTTATTCTTTTTCAAATGATAAGAGAATATTCATTTAGAAAATTAGTAGAAGTAGGCCAGCTGGGCTGCGTAGGCTCAGGAAACAGGTTACAGAAGCAAAAGAAAGTCCCTTGGAGCTTAGGAGAGAGAAAGGCAAAGGTAACTCTCCTGGATAGAAGAAGAAAAGAGCAAAAGGGGGACAGGAAAGGCATAGGAGGGCTCCCAGAGCTTATTTTTCTTGATTTGAGGTTTTCTGTTTGTTTTTGATAAGAAAGACAAAGATCTTCAATTTAAATTAAATTAAAATGATCTTCATTTTACTGCTTAGATAACCTCCATTGACATTGAGAGAAAAATTGGGTTGATACAAATCCAACCAATTCAGAAAAATACAAAATGAAAATAGCCTCCCTCTCCCAGTTCTTCTCCCCAGAAATAACTGCTATAAACAATTTCTTGTAATTTTTTTTTCCAGAAAAAGTATTTTGCCTATATTCATGGCATATTTAAAGGACAAAATGAAACTAAACTAATTGCATACTTGCTGTTTGCAGGCGTTTTACATGGTATTTCATTCCATCTTCAGGTAGACCTATAAGGTAGCTTATGTCCCCATTTTGCATATGAAGGAAGAAACCAGAGGTTAAACATTAAGTAACTAGCCCCGAATTTGAAGCCAGGTGCTAGGAACTCCAACGCTGACCTTGTTTTTAAGAGCACCCAAGTGGGGAGCGTGACGTTGTCCTGAAAGATGTGCTCAAAGTTTCAGCAGGGTCAGGAGCTGCATCTCCCACCTGATGGGTCTGCAAGGCTGTACAGTCTGCTTGGTGTTTCATGACTGCAGTATTTGAGGTGTTCAATTCTTTATTATAAACAGACTAGAGGCCCGGTGCACACAATTCGTGCATGGGGGTGGGGGAGGTCCCTCAGCCCAGACTGCACCCTCTCGCAATCTGGGACTCCTCGGGGGATGTCCAGCTGAAGGTTTAGGCCCAATTCTGCCGATCCCACATAGATCAAGCCTAAACTGGCAGTCAGACATCCCTCTCACAATCCAGGACCGCCAGCTCCTAACCACTCGCCTGCCTGTCTGCCTACCTGCCTGATTGCCCATAACCACTCTGCCTGCCTGCCTGATCACCCCTAACTGCTGATTTGCCTGCCTGATTGCCCCTAACTGCCTCTGCCTTGGCCCCCTGCTCCTACAGCTTTGTCTGGAAGGACATCCAGAATGACGTCCAATAGGTCATTTGGCTGTCTGGTCTAATTAGCATATTATGCTTTTATTATTATAGACTAGGGGCCGGGTGCAAAAAAATTTGTGCACTCGGGGTGGAGGGAGTCCCTCAGCCCGGCCTGTGCCCTCTCACAGTCTGGGACCCCTCAGTGGATGTCCTATGATGGCCCCAGTCTGCCAGGCGCCTTTTGTGTGTGTGTGTGTGTGTGTGTGTGTGTGTGTGACCACTGGGGACCTGTCCCCAGCCGCATCTGAGGCTCGGAGCAGTCCTCCTGTGTGTGTATACCTGCTGGGGGCCTGCCCCCAGGCACACCGTGGAGGCTTGGAGCAGGCACCCCCTCTATGTTAATCTCTCAGACTCTTGCAATCCCCTGCATGTTGTTCTCTTTTTTGAGCTGTGACCAGGGCTGGGTGCTGCCTGCCTCCCAAGCTTGCCTACTGCCCATCTTCCTCCAGCCACCAGAAAGCAGGGAAAACCCTGCCTTGTGGTCAGGCCAGCCTTTTCCTGCTCCCTGATCCCCAGAAGGGACCTGGGAAGCTGCCAAGCAGGCCACCAACTCTTTCCCACTCACCCGTCCCCTGCTGCCTTCCTTTCCGCCTTCCTTTCCACCTTCCCGGTGCCGCCAAGAGGTCTGGGGAGCTGCCAAGCAGGACCCCGGCCCCTGCAACCTTGCTTTCCCGCTCCCCGGTGCCCCGCAAAGGGCCTGGGCAGCCATCAAGCAGGCCGAGACCCCCCCCCCACCGCCGCCTCTTTCCCACTCCCCGTCCCACCACCTTGTTTTC
>PVJC01032407.1:0-19964 GCA_004026665.1 Murina feae
GGCCCTCAAGGTGTACCCTCCACCCTGGTGCTGGGCCAGGGGACCTCAGGCCATGCCCCCCACCCCAGCACCAGGCCAGGGGACCTCAGGCTGTTCCCCCTGCCCCGGCGCCAGGCTGGAGGATCACAGGCCACTCCCTCTACCCAGCAGGGCTTGATGGGGGACCTCAGGCCGTGCCCCCCTGCCCTGGCACCCAGGGGACCTGAGGCTGCACCCCCCACCTGGCAGGGCTTGGCAGGGTGGGACCGGCCGGGTCTGGATCTAGCCCAATGAAGGGGGGCTGTCCAGGTTTGGGTCTCGAGCGATTTTGAGGTGCACGTGGATGGTTGAAGACTTGACTCTGGGTTCCATGGTGCACCCCAGACTCTGACAGGAGGAAGATTTTCATATACGTTTTACTAATTTTCTTTAATCTCTGACACTTCTATTATAGAGAAAGGGCAAATAGCAATATTAAAATATTTCCTCTAATTAATCACCTTTTAATGTGCATGAATATCGTGCACCGAGCCACTAGCAGTAATATATCAAGTGATAATCTGTTTCCCTAGAAATTATTCATTAATTCCAACATACATAATTTCCCACTGAAATAAAATCACTATTAAAAGTGACCTGTAGTCTGTTTGTGTATGGTATGGTTTGCCAATTTATGTGTTTTCAATTTTCTTCACTTGTACATTAAAATTTCAAGATCAAGTATGGAACTCATCCTGTTTATGAAGCTTTTTTTTTTTTTTTTGGTTGACTATTATTTTGGTTCCTACAATTTTCAACAGTTGTCTGTCAGCACTTAAAATGGATGCATCTTAATTGACAGAGTGGGTATGGTAATATCTTTTTCCTTAAAGCATCTTGTCATTAACAAATAATAACAATAAAACTTTTATGTATATATTTCCAGACCTTTTCTTACTTTATGTGTATAGATGTATGTATACTTCTCTATATTTATAAAAGTGTAGCATATTATAGGTGATGTTTTGAAACCTTCCATTTTTCACTTCATATTATGTCATGAATATTATTCCATATAAAACAAATATTATTCATCAGTGTCTCTTTTAAAGACTTTTTTATTTGGAGATAACTGTAGAATCACATTCAGTTGTAAAAAATAATATAGGAAGATCCTTTATGTTCACCCAGTTTCCCCCATTGTTAAGTAATATCTTGCATAACTGTAGCATAACCAGGAACTTTACCTTACCCAATGACCTTATTCAGAATTTCAGTTTTACATTGACTGTGTGTGTGTGGTTCTGTGCAATTTTATCACATAATGTAGATTACTGTGAACACCACCGCATTCAGACATAGAAAAGTTTCATTATAGGAATGTCTCATGAAACCTTTTTATAGTCACAGACACCTTCCTCTGTCCCCCATCTCTAAGGCCTGGTCATCTCTAATCTGTTCTCTATCTCTCTGATTATGTAATTTAAAAATATTAAGTGCCATTTTATTTATTTATTTTTTATTTTTTTAAAATATGTTTTTATTGATTTCAGAGAGGAAGGGAGAGGGAGAGAGAGAGAGAGAAGCATCAATGATGAGAGAGAATCATTGATATGCTGCCTCCTGCACACCCACTACTGGGGATTAAGCCTGCAACCCAGGCATGTGCCCTTCACTGAATTGAACCTGGGACCCTTCAGTCCTCAGGCCGAGGGTCGATCCACTGAGCCAAACCAGCTAGGGCTTAAGTGCCATTTTAAACAGATACTTAGAAAGAAAATATATTTTCTATAAATGTCCTGACATTTATTTTAACAAACGGCTTTTTTTTTTTTTTACATTTAAGGTTTTTAGTTTTTCACTTTTATAAGCTAACTAGGGGCCCGGTGCACAAAAATGTGTGCACTTGGGGGAGTCCCTCAGCCTGGCCTGTGCCCTCTTGCAGTCTGGGACCCCTCAGGAGATGTCCACCTGCTGGCATGCCTGGCCAGCCTGAGTGAGGGGCTGAGGGCCGTTTTCAGCTGCCCACAGCTCCCATTGACTGAATGTCCCAGCGAGGTCGGCTGGAATCAGGTTTCTGGGGTTTATTTGTCTTCTATAATTGAAATTTTGTTGCCTTGAGCGGAGACCTAGGCAGGCAACGAAGCCTCCTGTTTGCTTCAGCTCCATCTAGGCAGGCAGTTTCAACTCCATCGTTGTTGCAATGGAAGCCTCTTGTTTGCTCTAGCTCCTTAGCTGCCGGTCGCCATCCTGGCTGGATTAATTTGCATACAGCCGCTCTGATTGGCTGGTGGGCATGGCTTGGCTGGTGGGCATGGCATAGGTGTCTCGAAGTGATGGTTAATTTGTATATTACTCTTTTATTAGATTAGATGCTTTGATGAACATGGTATACCTAAATCTTTTGTACATATTTATTTACTCAGGATAAATACTAGAACTGTAACTGTGGCTTTGAATTTTTAGAGGATGGTTCAGTAACACTTCTGATTTTTATAGATGAATTGCCTTAAAGAAAGTTTGCCAATCTATATTCTCACCAGCAGAGTATGAATATGCTTATTTCCCCATAGCCCTTCAACATTGTCTATGAATGTCTTATTCTTAATTACTGTCAACTTGATAGCCAAAAAAGTATTTCTTTGTTTGAACTTGTATTTTCAGATCATAAATGAGGTTGACTACATAACTTTCCCTGTTGAAATCTCAAACAAAAGGTAATATATAAAAAAGTTATAGCATCTACTGTGAAAAATAGCAAACTGGGGGGAAAAGGAAAATGGAGTGGGAGTATTTGCAACTCATAACAGGACCAATTACATAAAAAGATTACTTTTAAATTTTATATGAGTAATACCAGTATCTCTATAGATAACTAGGTAGATAATTTAAACAGGCAAGTGAAGATTCAAATAATCAATGAACTGTTGGGAAAATATATTTTCTTAATAAAGAATCAAATGCAAAATAAACTAATAATTAAAAAAATCATTACATTAAAAGAGCAATAGCTAATTGTTGATGAAGTTGTATTCAGTTGGTATGTATAAACAACACTTTGGCAACGTAATATGACAGTTTGTATAGTACTCAGAATTGTAAATATGTTCATTGCCTTCGACTACAGATCTGAGAATTTATTGAGAAAATCAACACAGGTGAAAAGCTACAAGGGTGACAACCTCTATTTTAAAGTTGCTTGCCATAGTAAAATTTGAAAATAATGTATGTGCTATATATTAAAGAATACCAACATCTCAAAGAAGGCTGGATAACTGGTGAAGTAGGCAATCTTACAGTGTGGCCCAAGATCTGGTCCACAGATTTCTTTTTTATTATACATATCTTACATGCAAATGAAGTATATGTGTGTATATATATGTGTTTTTATTTATTTCAGTGAATAATAATAAAGTGAATGGTATGTATGTGTGACCCAGCTAAAGAAAAAGAACATTACCAGTACCTTAAGAAGCTCCTTATGTGACGACCACTGTCAGCTATCTCCCCTTCTTTTTCCACAAATGTAACCGTTATGGTAGATTGTATTAATTGTTCCCTTATTGTTGTTTTTTTAATATATTTTTATTGGTTTCAGGGAGAGGAAGGGTAAGGGAGAGAGAGATTTAAACATCAATGATGGGAATCATTAATCGGCTGCCCCCTGCATGCCCCCGACCGGGGATTGAGCCTGCAACCCAGGCATGTGCCCTTGACCAGAATTGAACCCAGGACCCTTCAGACCACAAGCTGATGCTCTATCCATTGAGCCCAACAGGCTAGGCCCCTTGTTTTTTAATTTTTTTTTAATCACATGTGTAATGTATCTATGAACAATATATTAACTTTATATATTTTTGACACTTGTCTAACTTTTGGAATTTTATTTGGTGTATTATTTCTGTGACTTGCTTTCATTGATCAGGGTTCTGCTTATGAGATTAATTTGCACAGATGCATATAGTTGTAATTACCATACACACATACTGCTATTAATATAGTATTCTAAGTTTGCAAATATTCAACTTCAATATTAGGTTATACTTATTTACTAAAATAATTCTTTTTATTTGCTCTTTAGTTTTTCAGATTTTCAAGCCCTCCTCAGGAAATACATGATGCTATAAACATACACATTTATCACAAAAATATGATCTTTCTTACATACTGTTCTGCAACTTTTTTCAGTCAATAATCTTCACTTTTCTTTTTTTAAATATGTTTTCATTGTTTTTTAGAGAGGAAGGGAGGGGTAGAGAGTAGAGAGGTAGAAATATTGACGAGGGAGAAACATCCTGCATACTGGGATCAAGCCTGCAACCAGGGCATGTGTCCTGACCAGGAATCGAACCAGTGACCTCTTGATTCATGGGTCAGTACTTAATCACTTATCCACACTGGCCAAGCTTCACCTTTCTATTTATACCAGTATATTTTTATCCATTTAATACACAAACTATATTTGACTTTACATAATCTTCCACTCCAGAATACCCTTTACACCTGGTATGTACAAGCTTGTGTCCAACTTTTATCACGTGTTGGTCTGTAAGTCTGTTTTATTCTAGCATAGTTCTTTTTTTAAAAAATAATGACTGAGATGTTGGAGAGACTGGGTCAGTGATCCTACAGAATGTTCTCCCTTTTGGATTTGGCTGCTTTCTTTCTTGTAGCATTATTTATCTTGTTCTTCTAGCCTGTGTTTTTCCTGTAAAGTGTCTAAAGGTTCCATGGCTTTAAGGTCAACATTTTTGGTTAGAGTACATCTTTGGTGATATGGATGTCATGTAGAATCATACCAGAAGATAATAATCAGGTTGATCCACCATGAGTGTTGCTAAGATTGATTCTGGATTAGGATGATGACAATCTGATGACTCCATTGTATGGATACATTTTCCCCCCTGTGCATTGAAAATCTGTATACTGCTAATTCGGAACTTTACAACTATTCAGTTTGATGCCACTTATTCACATAATTGTTTTGACATAAATAGGTAATGATTATATAGGTATTTTCATTAGTATTTGAAAGTATGATTTTTTTTAGTTTTTTGATTTCTATATTTAATAGCTTCCACTGAATTCCAATTTATTAATTTACAAAAGGTAAATACCTTTCTAGCATTATTGGCATCTGCCAGTCAGAGAACCCATTTTTGAGAATCAAGTCATTTGGGAAAATTAATTGTAAGGTTGCTTAGGGAGGTGGACAAAGATTTAAATGTTCTGAAGCAGTAGAGCTTAAGAGCACAGACTCTGTAGCCAGACTTGCTGGGTTCCAGTGTTAACTTTGCCATTTACTGGGTTTGTAACTTTGGACAAATTATTTGACCCTCTTTTTTAGTTACCCTATCATCTCCTGCATTAGGTAGATAAGTGGACAGACATTGGAAGCTAAAGGAAAAATGAAAAAAAAATTGTTACAGGTCGGGTTATGGAATGATCACAATATTTTCTTTAGATTATATCATATTTACAGTGTAAGAGAGGAAATAAAAAAGGGTCATGCTGCTTTTTAGTTTTTTTGTATTAATACTTTTATATTTTTGGAATTTCAAATCAATGTATTATTTATTAAATGGTTCTCTTATTTATTTACTAGAGGCCTAATGCACGAAATTTGTGCAAGAGTAGGCCTTCCTGAATCAGAGCGCAGCTGAGTGGCCAGGCAGCCAACCCCGGAGGAGCGGCGGCTGACGTCTGCCGCACCCAAGAGTTGGGGATGTCCTACAGACCCATCGCCCCTGCCCCCAGCAGCACCCCTGGGCCCGGCACCCCAGTCCCTACAGCCGGAAGTGTCCCCTCGCCATCGGGCTCGGTGCCTGGAGCTGCTGCCCCTTTCAGACCACTGTTTAAGAACTTTGGACCGCCCTCCACGGGCTATGTGAAGGCAATGAAGCCACCCGGCGCCCAGGGCTCCCAGAGCACCTACACGGACTTGTTGTCGATCATAGAGGAGATGAGCAAAGAGATCCGGCCCACCTATGCCGGCAGCAAGAGCGCCATGGAGCGCCTGAAGAGAGGCATCACCCATGCCCGGGCCCTAGTCAGAGAGTGCCTGGCAGAGACAGAGCGGAACTCCCGCAAGTAACAGGAAGCACCTCCGCCTCCGAGTCTGGACCTTTCCCGGCCACTGCAGGGCACCTGCTTCTCCCTGGCCTTCACCCCAAGTTGCACTTCCTGTTCTGTGTCCCTTGGTGGGTACTCTCCTGGAGCCAGGGGGTGGCTCTCACTTGTTGGCAGCACTAACTTGGAACCCCTGGACTACTTAGCAGCAAGGTCACTGTGAGTCCCACGCATGAGCTGCCATCAGTGTTGATCCAACTGGCGTTTTCTTCTTCCGGTAGCCCCCATGACTCAGCACTTACCAGGACTTCTCACCACTTTGTCCCAGACCCCTTTTCCCCCAGCAGGGCGTCAGAAGGCCTGTCATATCCCTGCCTTGTTTCCTAGGGCATAGCTTCTCTTTTCTCAGTGTGTCGTTTGCTAATATGCCCTTTTTTGTATAAATAAAAGAATTTGGAGTTGTTTTCTCAAAAAAAAAAAAAAGAGTAGGCCTTCCTTCCCCTGGCTGCCTGCAATGGCTTCCCTGTGGCCACCGGCAGGCATCTGGGACCCAAGTTTCTCTCGCAATCCTTCCCTAATCAGCATATTATACTTTTATTATTATAGATTGTTATTAAAATTTTTAATGTTGCCATAATTGCAGATTTCCCCTTTTCCCTGCCCTTTCCCTATCTCCACTCACCCTCACCTTCTCTTCTCTTTGCCTTCACCAAACTATTGTCCCTGTCCTGTCCATGACACATGCATATGTGTTCTTTAGCTAATAATCCCTTCACCTTCTTTATCCAGTAACTCCCTTGCCCCTCCCTTCAGGCACCGGCCGGTTTGATCCATGTATCCATGCCTTTGGTTCCATTTTGTTCCTCAGTTTATTCATTAGATTCCACAAATTAGTAAGATCAGATGGTATTTGTCTTTCCTTGGCCTATTTCACTTAGCATAATACTCTCCTAGTCCATCCATGCTGTTTCAAAGGGTAAAAGTTCCTTCTTTTTTATAGCCATGCAGTCTTCCATTGTGTAAATCTACCACAGCTTTTTTTTTATCTCTTTACTAGAGGCTCAGTGCATGAAATTCATGCATGGGTAAGGTCCCTAGGCCTGGCCGGCAATCAGGGCCAATCAGGACATTCTGGCTGCCAGCCAGGGCCCCCTTCCCCAGCTGCCGGGCCTTCCTTCATCCCAAGCCGACCCCTGGTGGTCAGCACATGTCATAGAGCAATTGAACTCCCAAGGGGACACTGTGTATATTATATATATATATATATATATATATATATATATATATATATATATATATACACACACACACACACACAGGCACTTGGGCTGTTTCCAGATTTTAGCTATTTATAATAATATTAGAGGCCCGGTGCACAAGTTCATGCACATTGAGAGTAAATTAATTAGAAGGTGGCTAGGTGGCTAGTGGGGCAGGACTGGGTGAGATGGACCAGACACACCCTGGAGCCAACCTCCTGTGGTCTCTTGGCCAGCCACACCTGGGGAAGCACCAGGGCTCGAAGGGCATCTGTGAGTGAGCAGGTTCCCTCTGGCAGGTGGAGTCCCTTGGCCTGGCATGCGAGGATTGTGCTGAAACCATCCAACATCCCCTGAGGGGTCCCGGAGTGCCAGGGGCACTCTGCAAAGTTGTCACTTGACAGCTCCTATGTTGAGTGCCCGCCCCCCTGGTGGTCAGTGTGCATCATAGTTACCAGCTGGTCGGCCAGTTGGCAGATCAGCTGGTTGCTTAGGCTTTTACATATATAGAAAAGCATAATATGCTAATTAGACTGGACAGCTGAACAACCTTGATGTCATTCTGGAAAACCTTCCAGATGAAGCCACAGGGGTGAGGCAAGGTCATTGCCATGGTGGGTGGAAGCGGAGGTAGAGGGGTTAGGGACAATCAGGCAGGCAGGCGAGTGGTTAGGGTTGATGCACACAGGCAAAGGCAGTTAGGGTTGATCAGGCAGGCAGGTGAGTGGGGAAAATCAGGCAGAAGAGGGGTTAGGGGAAATTAGGCATGCAGGCCAGTGGTTAGGGGCGATGAGGCAGGCAGGCAAGTGGTTAGGGGTCCTGGATTGCGAGAGGGTGCATGCTAGGCTGAGGGACCCCCTTTCCTGTGCATGAATTTCATGCACTCGGCCTCTAGTTGTAAATAACACTGCTATGAACATAGAGGTGTATATATTCTTTCTGATTGGTGTTTCATGATTCTTAGGATAGATTTCCAGAAGTGAGACTTCTGGATCAAAAGGCAGTTCCATATTTAATTTTTTGAGGAAACTTCATACTTTATTCAAAGTGGCTGCATGTCTGCATTCCCACCAGCAGTGCACTGTTTTGTATTAGTTTCAAGTGTACAACACAGTGGATGGACATTAATGTAGGTCACAAAGTGTTCCCTTTGCTAATTCAAGTGCCCACCTGGTATCATAGATAATTATTATAATACTAGTGGCCCGGGGCATGGATTCATGCACATTGAAAGGAAATTAATTATAAGAAATACTTTAATACCACTATTCACCCTTTATAATAGAAGTGCCAATAGTTGGTCTTCAAATACATTATGTCAACAACTCCACTTTCTTTCAGCTTCAGAATGTCACCAAAAACAACCAAATTCACGATTGACAATGACAGATCAAAACACACATGTGTGAGTGGCACCAGTGAGAGCTTTATATGTATCATGCATGCACGAGTCAATGTTTATTTTTTAATTGCCAGTGTGTGTCATATGTACCGGCTGGTCAGTCAGACAGTCGACAGATGTATGGTTGGTCACTTAGCCTTTTATGTATATACTAGTCGCCTGGTGCACTCGGAGGAGGGGATCCCCCAGCCTGGCCTGTGCCCTGTTACAGTGCAGGAGCCCTGCGATCCATCATCCCAAAGAGGTAGGCCACTGTGAGCCTCATGTCCTTGGAGCCAGCGCTGGGAGTGGGAACGCGAGCCTCACACAAGTTCCCCATCCACCCACACCTGTTGCGCATGCAGCCTCTTGCTGATCGATCATTAACCATGAGGGTGTGATGCCCATTTGCATATTAACTTCATTATATAGGTAACGAGGCCTGGTGCACAAAAATCCGTGCACTGGAAGGGGGTCCCTCAGCCCAGTTTGCCCCCTCTCACCTCTGGGAGCCCTCAGGGGATGTCTGTGGGGAACGGGCCTAAGCTGCAGTCTGGCCTCCCTCTGCAGGAGGCGACCAGGCCGATCAGAGGAAGGTGCTATCCCCATCACCCCACTATTGCTGTTGCCTCTGGCCTCCCTCTGCAGGAGATGACTGGGGCTGCTACTGCTGGCCCTCGGCCCTAGCTTCTTAGTGCTGGCCCGGCCCCCCGCCCAGTGGCTGGAGGGCAATCTGGGGCCAGGTCGGCTGAAGGAGGGGCTGTGGGAGATGAAGGCACTGCGGTTGCACCCCGTCCAGCCTCTGTGGAGGCTCCTGAACCATGGCACCATGACCTCCCAGTGCCGCCTCTCCCGAAAGGGTCTTGGCGCTAGACCAGCCCTCGCAGCTGCTGCAGCTTTGTCTGGAAGGATGTCTGGAAGATGTCTGATCTAATTAGCATATTACCCTTTTATTAGTATAGATAACCTTTTATTAGTGTAGATTGTTAACTATATTTCCTATGCTTTACATTACATCCCAATGCCAAAGTTGTAATTATCAGTTAGTACTTCTTAATCCCATCACCTTTTTAAAAATATGCATTTTGAAGTGCAAACGCACTGGTAAGTGACTTATAAACCCTTCATTGATTTTATTTTATCCTTTTTTTTTTTTTAGGTGAGTTGTCTTACATTTAATCGATCAATATTACAAAGTATTCATGCTACATATAACCTCATAACATCCAGGGATGTGGGTGCCTATAAAAGGGGGGACTTCCAATCTCTGTCCTACAGGGGGGCTCCCTGGCCTGGCCTCCTGCAAGGTCAGGGGCTGTGGCGCTTGACCCACAAGCTTCCGAGTGCGGAGCACGGAGCCCAGCTCCTCTCAGGCCTTCCGGTGAGCTGTGCGTGGCAGGTGGGACCTTCGCAGGCATAGACCTGAGCAGGCACTCGCCACGAGAGAGCTGACTCGGGTTCCAGGCCTGGCCTGGGCTCAGGTGTGCAGGCCCCGTTGCCTTGCAGCCAGAGGTGCACAGAGCTGAGGGAGGAGAACGAGAAGCAGCCCCGTGGGTAGCACATAACATGAGTGACTGGGGACGGAGGGACACACACACACACACACACACACACACACACAGAGGGAGGGAGGGAGGGAGGGAGGGAGGCCACAAACCATCAGGCAGCTGAGAGAACCAGGGACACGTAGGGCCTGGGCACTTGGAGCAGGTGAGCTCTCAGGCCTATCTGCTGGGAGGCCAAGGGGGCTGCAGTCAGGTTCCCGCGGACCCTGGGAGGGCTCATCCCCTGCCATCCGCGCCCTCCCGCCGGGTGTGGCAGACAGAACAAAAGAGCTGGTAAAAAGGAGCACAGAAGCATGGGCACCCCCACTGCAGGCCAGCGGGACTGCGGCTCAGGGCACAGAACAGGAACCGCAGGACCGCACGTGGCTTGTGCTACGGGTCTGGCAGCTGCTCAAGGACCATGTCCTCGACGCTGCTGATCTCGATGTGATACACAATGCGCCAGAAGCTGGAATCGGAGGCGTGGTGCCGCCTGCCAGGGTAGAGTGCCACATGAGGGCCAGCAAGCTGGGGGGCAGCTGGCTGGGCTGCATAGCCTCGCCTCGGGAGACCTCGATCTGGTGCATGAGTACTTGGAGGCAGGTTTCTGTCTCGATGATGATGATGATGATAATGATGGGAACCCAGGTGCGCTCGTTCTCATCCATGTACATGTTGGGCCGCCAAATCCACAGGTGGTTGGGGTGCAGGCTCCTGCTCCTGCTGAACCGGCACTCGCTCATGGCGCCTCCGACGCTCGTGGCACCACCGCTGCTCATGGCACCTCCGTGTCCTCGCAAAGCCCCGTGCTTTATTTTATCCTTCTTGATAGTGTTTATGACAGTTCTCTTAATTTTTATTTTCTTTATTAGGTTGACATTGGTTAATATAATTATATAGGTTTCAAGTGTAAAATTCTACAATTCATCATTTGTATATTGTATAGTGTTCACCACCCAAAGTCAAGTCTCCTTCCTTCACTATTTACACCCCCCCCCTTTACTCTCTTCTCCCACTTCCTTTTCCCTCTGCTAATGATCATACCGTCATGTGTTGTCTATGAGTATTTTTATTAATCTCTTAACCTATTTCACCGAGCCTCTCAGTTCCCTCCCCTCTAATAGCTCTCAGTCTGTTCTCTATCTATGAGTCTTGTTTCTATTTTGTTTGTTCATTAGATTCCATATATAAGTGAAATATGGTATTTGCCTTTTTCTGAATGGGTTATTTCACTTAGCATAATGCTCTTCAGGTCCATCCAGGCTGTTGCAAAGGGTAAGATTTCCTTCTTTTTTTTTTTTATGGCAAAGTAGTATTCTATTGTATAAATGTGCCACAGCTTTTTTATCCACTCGTCTACTGATAGGCACTTGGGCTGCTTCCAAATCTTGGCTATTGTAAATAATGCTGAAATGAATATTGGGGTGCATATATTATTTTCAGTTAGTATTTTGGGTTTCTTCAGATATATCACCAGAAGTGGAATCACTTGGTCATTAGGCAGTTTCATTTTTAATTTTTGAGTTAACTCCATACTGCTTTCCACAGTGGCTACAGCAAATCTGCATTCCCACCAACAATGCACGAGGGTTCCCTTTTCTCCACATCCTCACCAGCACTTGTTGTTTATTGATTTATTGATGATAGCCATTCAGATAAGTCTGAGGTGATAGATATCTCATTGTGGTTCTGATTTGCATCACTCTAATGAGTAGTGATATTGGGCATCTTTTCATATACCCATTGGCCATCTGTCCTCTTTGGAGAAGTGTCTCTTTAGGTCCTTTGCCCATTTTTTAAGTGGGTTGTTTTGTTTACGAAATTCTTATCAGTTTATTTTTATTGAAATATAATTGACATATACTGTACTGTTCATTTATTAGATAAAATTTTATACTTCAACTGTTTTATTTCAATAAACTCAGTGTAATCAATGTTTAGCTTTTTAATAAACAGGATAAAATAATTATCTTCAACGCTTTCTCAGTGATATGTTCCTATTTTCCTCTTAAATACATACAGTAGGTCCTCGAGTTACATCAGTGATCTGTTCCTATGGTGCGACATAATGCGATTTTCGCTGTAAGTCGGAACCCACCTACATAAGCACCTACGTCACTCACATGGAGCACATACACAGCGGTAATGAAGTGAAATAGTAAAAAAATGTAAAAGATAGATAACAATTCCTGATTTATGCTTGTGGTAAATAAATAATAAAAAACATAGAGCACATATGTACATACATCAAAATGACGGAACTTTTCTTTTTAATAAATAAATGGGAGATGGCGATGTAACCACGAAACGATGCACGTCGAGTTCAACGTAACCCGAGGACTGTCTGTAATGAGACTACATATAGAACTTAATTGGAAATATTTTTACCTTAAGAAATGTTGAATACCTAAAAAGATCAAATTCATAGGTTCTTTCAAATTTAGTTTATAAGTTCCATAAAGTTTTTCTTTACTTAAGAAAAAGGATTTCATATAAGGGAGGAAGGTTATTTGTTGTGTGATATTGTGACATTCTTGGAATGAGTATACAGTCTCTCATCTATTTTAGTCTCATAGCTTTGTAAGTAATACAGTAAAGGTCATTTTTCTTATGTGGCACATAAGTAAAATATATTCAGAACAAAGAAATTTTATTTTTCTTATCACAAGTTAGATATTGTTATTTGAAGAAAGCAGAACTCAGATATCCTTTGCTTTGAAAGCTCATTTTGGTTACATATTGATACAACAGAAATGTTAATTTTTAGAAAATGAAGTAAAAATTAATTGTAATATAATCTGCTTATTTTATTTCCTGGCATGGAATAGGTATTGGGCAAATATTTATAAAATAAAACTTTCATTAAGACAATTGACTTGATATAGTTTTCTCGATCTAGGTAAAAACTAGAATAATAAATCTCTGCTTTCCAAGGGATTATTTTATTTGGTAGGTCGAATCTTTCCTTAGCTCTCCAAAATTTGGTATTACATTTCATTTTTTAAACTTTTTGTTATGGGAAATTTCAAACATTTCAAAATGGAGAGATTAATAATAGCCCCCCATGTACTGGTATACCAGTTATTAATTTATGGCCTATCATGTTTTCTTTATACCCTCTACTTTCTTCTCATTTCACATCTAACCCTGGATTATTTTTAAGCAAATGCAAGATATCATATCATTCCTTCCTGTTTTAACCTTAATTTTTTCACATTTCTGTGTTACTTCAATTTATCTATTTTTCAGTTTATTTTTATTGAAATATAATTGACATATACTATCACATTCATTCCAGGTTTATATCATAGTGGTTCAGTATTTATATACATAGAGAAATGATCCCCATGATTAGTATCATTACCATTTGTCACCATACAAAGTTCTTACAATATCATTGACTATATTCCTTATGCTGTACTTTACATCCCCATGACTTATGTCTTTTATACTGGAAGATTGTGCGTCTTAATCCCCTTCACCTATTTTACAAGCCTCCCTAACTGCTTCCCTGTCTAGTAACCACCAGTTTGTTTCCAGTATCTACAAGTCAGTTTTGTAATTTTGTTTGTTCTGTATTTTAAACCCCACAGGTAAGTGAAATCACATGGTATTTCTTTTTCTCTGACTTATTTCACTTAGCATAATATTCTGCATGTCCATCCATGTTGCTGAAAATGGCAAGATTTCATTGTTTTGTGGCTACTATTCCATTGTATATACTCTATGCTATTATCCATTCATTATTATCCATTCTCTGTTGATAGATACTTAGGTTGCTTCTATAGTTTGGCTATCTATATATGTAAAAGGCTAATATGCTAAGTGTCCCTCTGCCTATCCGATCAGTCGCTATGATGCGCACTGACTATCAGGGGGCAAATGCTCAGTGCAGGAGCTGCCCAGCTGCAGTGACTTGGCAGTGGCAGTTCTCAGGTGAAGCATCCTGAAACCAGAGAGGAGGAAGCTTGATTCCTGGTGGGGCTGCATGATTCTACCCTCAGTTGTGAGTTACGTTGTTTCTGGGGCACTATCGGTCCTGAATCCGGTTTACTGCACACTTGCATTTGCATTCCACACCTTGTACAAACAGTAACTTTGCAGAGTGCCCTCTCACACTCTGGGACCCCTTGGGGGATGTTGAAGAGCTGGTTTAAGCTTGATACCCACAGGCCAGGCCGAGGGACCCCACCTGCTGGAGGAACCCTGCTCACTCCAGAGACGCCGGGGAGGAACCGCAAGAGATTGGATCCAGGGTGTGTATGGACCATCTCACCAGTCCTGCCTCGCCAGCCACCTTCTAATTAATTTTGTTTCAATGTGCATGAATCCGTGCACCAGGTCACTAGTTATAAATAATGGTGCAATGTACATAGGGGTGCATATATCTCTTCATATTAATGTTTTTTGTTTTGTTTGTATAAATACCCCAAAGTAGAATTGATAAATCATATAGTAGTTCTATTTTAATTTTTGAGGAACCAGAATAATTGCTGCACTAATATACATTTCCAACAGTGCATGAGGGTTGTGTTTTCTCTCCATCTTCATCAACACTTGTTATTTTTTTATCTTTTTGAGGTGATGATGTTGATTTGCATTTCCCTGATAATTAGTAATGTTGAGACTATTTTTAAATTGTTTTTTATATATATTTTGGATATTAACCTCTTATTGGATGCATGATTTACAAATACCTTTTCCAATTTATTAGGTTGCCTTTTCATTTTGTTGATAGTTTCCTTCACTGTGCACAAGATTTTTAGTTTGATGTAGTTCAATTTGTTTATTTTTGTTTTTGTTGACCTTGTCTGAGGAGACTTATAAAATATATCTAAGACCAATATTAAAGAGCTTACAGCTTATGTTTTTTTGTAAAAGGTTTATGGTTTTAGGTCTTACATTAAAGTCTGTAATCCATTTTGAGTTTATTTATGTATATGGTATAATATAGTGGTCCAGTTTCATTATTTTGTATGTAGTTCTCTAGTTTTCTCAACATCATTTATTGAAATATCTCTTTTCCCCATTGTATAATCATGTCTTTGACATACATTACTTTTCTATATATATATGTGGATTTATTTTTGTGCTCTCTATTTCATTGATATATTTGTCTCTTTTTTTAACAATACCATACTGTTCTGATTACTACCCTGTTTCCCCAAAAGACATCCCCCCAAAATAGGACCTACTTACAGTTTTGCCTCTTGATGAAATATAAGGCACCCCCCAAAATAAGACCTCCCCCAAAATAAGACCTCTCCGATAATAAGGCCTCCCCAGAACATAAGGCCTCCCCAATAATAAGCCCCCCCCCGAACATAATGCCTCCCTGATAATAAGGACCCCTGAAGCTACCGTAACTCTGGACTCTGGGCTGTAACAGCAGGCGCCACTGCGCAGCCCACTGTTGGCCACAGCGTAGCTGGAGCAGACAGGAAGTGCAAAGTCTCTTAATCAGAGAGCCCGCCTGCTGCCAGGACAAGCTGCCGCCTGCTGCTCGCTCTGCCCTGATGGAGACACAATTAGACAGTGAGTCGCGCGGGGCAGGAGTCGGGCACATTGTGTGGACACACAGGTAATAAATTTCTTTTTTTTTGTTCAACAATAAATGTGTACTGTATTCTTCTTCATGGAAAAATATAAGACATCCTCTGAAAATAAGACCTAGTGCATCTTTGGGAGCAAAAATTAATATAAGACACTGTCTTATTTTCGGGGAAACGGTATGGCTTTGCAGTATAGTTTTCAATCTGGGAGTTTGATACCTCCAGTTTTGTTCTTCCTGTATATTTCTTTGGTTATTTGAAGTCTTTTGTGGTTCCACACAGATTTAGGATTCTTTGTTCTAGTTCTATGAAAAATGTCATTGGTATTTTGATGGGAATTACATTGAATCTATAGATTGCTTTGGGTAGTGTGGATATATAGCAGTATTAATTTTTCCAGTTCATGAGTTTGGTAGGTATATCTTTCCATTTATTTGTGTCGTTTTCAGTTTCTATCATCAGTGCCTTATTCGGAGTACAGGTCTTCCACCTTCTTGATTAAATTTATTCCTAGGTATTTTATTCTTTCTGGTGCACTTGTAAATGGGATTGTTTTCGTAGTTTCACTTTCTGGTAGCTTATTATTAATGTATAGAAACACACTAATTTCTGTTTGTTAATTTTGTATCTTGTGACTTTACTGAATTTATTTATTCTAACAGTTTTGGGGTTTTTTTTGGTGGCGTCCTTGGGGTTTTCTGCATATACTAACATCATGTATTATTAGTGACAGTTTTACTTATTCCTTTCTAATTTAGATGCCTTTTATTTCTTTTTCTTGCCTCCATGGCTTCAGTGGCCATCACAAGAAGGTTCCATGATGTCATGCTGAGGCTGGCTTGGCCCTCCCACTGGAGTTGAGACAGGTACATCCCAGGGTTTCAGCTGCAAGTCTCTCTTGGACTAACTTGGCAGGCCAGCTGGAGATGGTGCGGATGTGGTGGTGGTGGTGGTGGTGGGAGATGATATTAAGCATGCACTGAGCAGGAATCATGTTGGTGGGTTTGCTGGGGTTGGAGAAGGCATGTGCTGGGGTGTCCCAGTGCTGCCTTGGCCAAAATGCTGGAGCAGGAGCAAACATGCGCCAGGAATGCTAAACCAGGCTGCCTTTGTGCAAAGGCTGAATCTGGTGCAGACTGGGGAGTCTGGAGCTAGGGGTCATGTGGTGCAGGGGCTGCCTTAGCAGGATGACTGGTCTATTTTGGTGGATGGCTGGTGTTAGAAATAAGGTGAACCCCCAAACCAGGGGTCCTGGTAGAACACAAAGGATACTCAGGAACCAGACAGCCAAGCAAATATCTTTACTTCTGCAGAAGGGTGCATACCAGTGCGGGTCTGGCAGCACGTACATTAAGCAGGTGGTCCGCTCAGGGTTTAAGCCTTTTGCATGTCATCTATCCCTCACTCTTGATTGGTCAGAGCTTAGGCTCACAGTCTTGCACGACTGGCTAGTTTAAAGGAAAAATGGAGGTATTGACCTTTGCCATTTCAAAATGGCAGCCTGCAGGGGAGATGCAAGTCATGCTAGCAAAAATGTCTGCTGCCAGGTCACATGGGCACAAATGGCAGCTGCCTAAATTCCCTTCTTTAATAGAAAAGATTACTTATTTACTCTCAAAATTCCCCCCTTTTCTTATTTAACTCTTCAAACTCGGCTAACAATAGTTGACTTTCATGCTCTGCAGTGTCTACGAGAAGGAGACTACTCCTTTCTTCAAACTCGGTCAGCATTAGCTGACTTTATATTCTGCAGTGTCTCGGAGAAGATTATATTGCTATTTGGTCAATGTAGTTTCAATTAACCTTTGGATAAGACCTCTCATATATGAGATGATATAACATCTCATTACTTAACTCCTAACTCAATAATCAAAGAGGTGAGTATAGATACCATCATTCCCTTCCATTTTCTGAACCATTGCTCTAGTAAATCAGAAAAAGGATCCTCAATTCCAGGATTCTCAGCTAACTCATTAGCTAGAGTTGTTAGTCCCTGAAGGGCAGCAATTCTAAACCTGTGGGTCGCGACCCCTTTGGGGGTCGAAAAACCCTTTCACAGGGGTCGCCTAAATACATCTTGCATATCAGATATTTACATTACGATTCATAACAGTAGCGAAATTACAGTTATGAAGTAGCATCGAAAATAATTTTATGGTTGGGGGTCACCACAACATGAGGAACTGTATTAAAGGGTCGCGGCATTAGGAAGGTTGAGAACCACTGCTGTAGGGCCTTACTAATGGTTCCATCTGGAGCTGTGCTGTCAGGGATGAATGTACAACACTGGCCCTCCCAAAATTACAAACTCCTTCTTTTTCTGCCAGAATCATATCCTAGGCCAACCTCTTCTCCCAGGTCATCCTTCTGCTGGCATCTAGCTGTTCACTATTCATCTAGCTGCATCTCAAGTGTAGTTAATAAGCCTTTGCTGGTTCTAGAAAATGTAATAAATGTAATAAATCCACCACATTCTTGTTCACAGTGGGCCAGCAGCACAGGACAGACTCAAACCCTGCAGCAATCTCATTTCTAGCTTTAAACTCCTTGCCACCCCTCCTGAAACCCCAATGGGATCTGTGTGTATATGGGGATCAAAGGAGCCCCCAGACTCTCTCTCCTTTTCCTAGTCTGTCTGTCCATTGAAAAAGGTTTATGATATGCCATGAAAGGGATAGCCAATTGTATCAAAGCACAAGTTCCACTCCATTTGCTGGGCAAGGCCACAAGTCAGAGTCCCCAATGACACCCCCAGACATCAGTATGGGGGTACCGACAGTGCAGGATGATTGCCTTCTGAGGATACTCTGCCATATATGCATCCAGATAAATTTCTCATAAACTCCAAGCGCTGTTCCCCCCACCACCTGCCTCCTTGAGAGGCAGAAGGTATAATTTATGTTGGAGGACTGGGCCGGATCGTTTTGGGGGTCCTTGTGAGAGTCTTACAGGAAGTGTTTCCCCAGGTGGTTTCCTTCTGGTAAAAGGCAAGCACATAGTCCATCCCGTTACTGTCTGAGGTCCATCCGAATGAGAATGGGACCACTTGGGCCTTTAGCCTTCCTGCTGCACAAGCATAAACAGTCACTTTTATTTAGGGCACGTACAGAATATTTAATCCATTCCACCCAGGCATTCATTCCCTTATATCCTACTTCTATTTGCATGGTGGTGGCAGTGGCCTAGGGGATATTGTCCTGTGGCATCTATTCCTAAATCTATTCCTACCCAATCTTTTGACCTAAAGGCTGAAATATGCAAGTCATTCAAGTTATCTATAATCAATAACTTAATTGGGTAAGCATGAGCCACATTTCTCCAGGACACATTGTAACTTCCTGCAATGTTTCAGATCCCTAAAGCAAATAGAGCCCAGTATATGATGGTTATTAAGACAGCTCACAGTTTTTAGCATTAGTTTTAAGGGGATAGGTATGTCCTGATATGGCTATTCAAGTTGAGGCATGTTTGCCCTTAACCTGTGTGTGATGGGTCCAGTCTCGCTCTGCAGTCCGAACAGCAGTCTCTGTGGTAAGCAAGACAGGTAAGGTCCTTCTCAGAAGGTTTCCAACTTGCTTCCCTTCCAAGTCTTCATTAGAACAAATGTAGTCTTGTGGTTGATGGTCATGGACCAGAAACTCAAGAGAGCCTTGGGTCTGGAGGCCTTCTAACCTGAGAGAGTTAAAGTAAAAGAGTTACCTAGTACATAGTTCTTAAGAAATTGGTCCCTAGTATACATTGTAGGAAGATCATGAGACATTCCAGCGCCTATTGCAATCACCTACAGCCAACTCTAGGTAAAACAAACAAAACAAACAAACAAACAAACAAAAACTTTTATTAAAATTCAAACCCTAGAAAGGTGTCAAACTTGATTTTACCAAAAGATTATATATAACTAATTGGATTTCTGCTATCAGTCTCCTTGAGTACTTTGACATAAGCTATTTACCCTCTTTTTAGGGAGGCAAAATACAAATCATTTACTCTTTTTTTTTTTTTTAACTTTGCAGAATAAACCGTTTATTTTGGTATCTCAGTGTAACTTCTTCATACAATTCTTTTTTTTTTATCTTTATTGTTCAGATTATTACAATTGTTCCTCTTTTTTCCCCCATAGCTCCCCTCCTCCCAGTTCCCACCCCAACTTCTGTCCTTGCCCCCCCACTGTCCTCATCCATAGGTGTACAATTATTGTCCA
>PVJC01032408.1:0-19966 GCA_004026665.1 Murina feae
GCTTTTATTAGTTAAGATATGTTTTTACCTCTTCTCAGCAAGCCTAATTCTGGATGGCTGCTATGAGGACATAAATTAAACTAAAATTTACTTTGTGTGAATAATGGATGGTACTCTCTCAAGAGATATTTTGTATTTTAAAGAAACCAAAGGATAATCTTTTTGGTAAAATTTTATTGTATAATAACTGAAGTGCAAAAATGCTAAACGAACCAGGAAATCTTTGGGGCTTGCAGGACAATATTTAAGCAAAAAGCTCTGTTTAGGAATCTGGATTCAGAGTCTATTCACAACTTTTCCCTATTCACTTTTCTGAATATCCAGATTTTCTAAAGATATCCACCTTCCTGTACTCCTCCTTTTCTACACACCACAATAGCCCACTTGGCAATAGTTCTAGAAATTTTGTTGGGGGGGAGGGGGGAAAAGGGGGTCCAAATGATGGGAGAAGGGACAGAGATAGGAGTCAGGGAAAGGAATTTGTGAATCATTAGTAAATGTTGTTTATCTAAGTCAGAAATTGCTTGAACTGAAAAGCAGCTTTATTTGACTTCTGGTCAGAAGTTTCAATAGTTAGTTTTTTAATTGATAACAATAACATATGACCATTGTAGCCATTTTAACAAAGAAGTTTAAAAAGGACATACATGATATAAAACATAATTCTTCTCTTTCCCCACTGTTAGAGGATATCAATTTGGGGTATATATTTTCATACTTTACCATGCTCAGCTAATTTTGGCTCTGCATAATCCTGACATTTAGCTTTTCTAGCATTTTCATAGGCTATCTTATGCAAAAAGGTAGGTCAGATTTATATCTGGGATATGGCACATAATATTTAATAAAGGGCATAGTGCTGTAAAACTGAAGGTTTTCCATAATATTATTTTTTTAAAAGTTAGCTATTGAACAATTAGTTCTTTGTACCCATATAATGGTTTATCATCTTTCACAAAATCGTTGCTTTTAAGCATGGCTATGCCTAAGTTACTCAGTTACATGTTCCTGTTTTATTCTTACGTCGTTTCAACGTTGGGCCCCCCTTCACGTCCCTTTTCTTTGCAATCTGTTTATTTGTGGCTATATTTGGAGACGTAGAATACTGGTTAAAGCACATGACCCCAAACAAACAAAAACCATCCGCAAATTTAGGACGCTTTCTAGTCTTCTCCCTGTGTTGATCAGCGATTAAATCACATTTCAGTTTTTTAAAAAATCTATAATTAAGAATAAATTTGTGGACAAATTTTGCTGTTTGGTATACATTTTAGAATAATCCTTTCTATTTTAAATCTGTAATTGTCTGCCTTCTGTTTTCTTTTCTCCAAATGGAATAATTAAACTAATTTCCATGCCAGTTTTCTGTCACCTTTGGTAATTGTTAGTTTTAAGTGTGTTCGGGTAAAGACTATTTTTTTTTATATGTGGAATTTTGCTTCAGTATGGAATCTGCTTTTGTTTTTTTTTACTTACATCACATTTTGAGGTGTTCTCCTTTAAAAAACAAATTTACTCGAGTTGTATTGATTGTGCAACTGCTCTAGACTTCAGATTCTATTTTAAAAATCTAGGACTGGCAGATACCAGTGAAAATCAGTTATAGGTGTAGGATATTCAATGGTAATGCTGGAAAAGAAATGTGCAGGCTCTGGGAGTGTGAGCGCACATTAAAATCCATGTGAGTCAGCCAGGAAACACTGTTACTGAAGAGGAGAAGGCATAAGGGAGACAATTATCTATGCAAATTTGACAAGTATGTGTTGAATTTCTTATTTTATCTTAAAGGATTAAAAAAAACAATATAGTATTAAACTAGGAAATCAAAGCCTGTTCAATTATATTTTATTTTATTATTTTTTAAAATGTATTTTATTGATTTTTTACAGAGAGGAAGGGAGAGGGATAGAGAGTTAGAAACATCGATGAGAGAGAAACATCGCTCAGCTGTCTCATGCACACCCCCCACTGGGGATGTGCCCGCAACCAAGGTCCGTGCTCTTGACTGGAATCGAACCTGGGACCCTTGGGTCTGCAGGCCGACGCTCTATCCACTGAGCCAAACCGGTTAGGGCTCCATTATATTTTAAACCCAGAGACATATGAACTCTGTAGAAGGCTGAAGGACCAGACCCACGTGGAGACAAGGCAACATTGAATGGGAAAACATTTTTTATCATAAATCATAATTACTTGTGTAAAATATTTACTGAACTCTAAACTCCATGTTGGCATCTGTGATTTAAGAGCAACATACTGTTTCTTAACCCCCACTCCCTTTTTTCCAGATATCTATTTCAAAGGCTGAAGCCAGGAAATGCTATGTGCTTGTCACTGAGATGTCTCTATCCAGCTCTCTCTGCATAATGCTAATTCAATATTATGTTTTCCCGAACACTAGAGTCAGGCTGGCTTCCATCGTAATTATCAGCGTGGTGGCAAGTTTCTTTCTTCTTTCTTTGCCTTTATAGGCATTTTAGTGAAAGGCTTCATGCAGGGCTGCCAAAGAAATGCTTGAAGAACCATGTCAGTGCCCTATACTTAGCATGAGCTTAGTAAATAGCTACTGTATGAAAAACTGCATTAGCAAAGTTTAAAGAGCAAAGACAGCTCTTTGCTAGCAGAGCAGGCAGCTAATCACTTGACGCGACTTAAAGGTACTAAAAAGACCGTCTGTTCTTTTAATTTGGCAAATATAATACAGTGCCTGGGATGTTCACCTTCGATTTAAGAATACTTTATGTTTGAGCATCGAATGTTATTCTCAAATAGAAATTATTCTGGAGATAAATCATAACCAACAATCAGAACCTGGTATAAACCAGTATGGCAGTTCAGCTAGCTTGTCATCAGTCTGAGTGCAGAAAAAGCTTTTGATTTCAGAGGGAAGAGAAGGGAGGCAGCAAAGGTTAAGAACCTGGCGCGTTGTATTCGGAGCATATGGAGTAGTGAGCAGGTCCTTCTGAAAGTGGTGCCAACACAAAGAAGGTGTGAATGGCGGAGATTGTGTTGGTTAGTGATGTATGAGTCATCTGAAGAGAAATCTGACCTCCTTTACAGTTTAGCCCATCTTTGATTAAAGGGAAACAGCCCTACTTACTACCTACCTTGGTTTTCTCGTTATGGCCTGGAGGGCAAAAAAGAAAAACAAACCAACATAAACATGACTTCCAACTGGCTGTCTTGTTGAATTCTCTGGAGAAGGGCTGAACTGTCAGTGGTTGCCACTGGGGCCTTGAGTAAAAATCATTCCCTCAATCTTGGTTTTTGTATTCATGGAACTTTCCCTCTAGATTCTGGAGAAAAGGAAGGGAATTTGTGAAAAGCTGCGGGGATGGGGAGAGGTTGAGCAGGGAGAGTGAAGAAGAGTGCTGGGGCAATAATCACTCACACATAGCCCTGGGGCCTGCTTCCTACCATGGCCCTCCACCTTGTCTTCCCAGTGATTTCAATGCTGAGCACTCTGTTCTGTGTGCTCCCTCAGACTGGCAGACAAAATAACTAGGTTGGTAAACGGAAATCGAGCCCCACTCTTCCACTGGGAAAATGTTCTCTCTTCCTAGAAACACTCTCCTTGCTCATGTCTCCAGTGCAGAGTCTGGGAATAAATTTAGTAGAAACAGAGTTGTAACATTTTAAGGCTACACTGAATTTTCCATGTAAATGATATAAATACATCTATAGCTCTATACTTTTATTATATTTTTATTATATATTTTTGGTGATAATAAACCAAAGAATAATAAATAGCAAACTGGTACAAAATTCTTCTTTTAAGAAGTTAAATTTTATAAGGCAACTGATTTTATTTTTAATTGTGATAAAATACACATAATATAGAATGTATCTTATTTAAATTTATCAATTTAAATATACTTTTTAGAGGAATTTTAGATTCACAGCAACACTGAGATGAGGGTACAGAGATATCCCTATACCCCTGCCTCTACACATGCCTAGCCTCCTCCAATAATATCAACATTCCCACTCCTACCCCAGTGTGGTACATTTATTGTAATTGATGATATATCATCATTCAAAGTTCATAAATTACATTAGGGTTTTCTCTTGATGTTGTACATTCCAACTTACAATGTCATTTATCACATTTATAGTATCACACAGAATAGTTATGTTGCCGTAAAAAGTCCTTTGTGTTTCATCTACTTCTCTCTCCCTCCCCCTAGTTTCTGGAAACCACTGATCTTTTTATTGCCTCTATAGTTTTTGCCTTTTCCATAATGTCATATAGTTGAAATCATACAGTATGTAGCCTTTTCAGACTGGTTTCTTTCACATAATAATATGCATTTCGTGGTTTGATAGCTCATTTCTTTTGCACTGTAAGAAATAAGGCGAGCCCCCAAATTCAGGGATCCTGGTGGAACACAAACATACTCGGGAGCCAGGCAGCAAGGCAAATATCTATACTCTGCAAGGGGGGTGCGCAGCGCAGGGTCTGGGAGCGCGTGCACACCGAGCAGGGGCTCTGCTTGGCTTTTAATCCCTGACACACGCGACCTGTCCCTCACTCTTGATTGGAGCTCAGGCGCACAGTCTTTCGTGATTGGCTAATTCTTTGACAGAACAGGTGACTTGTTTATTCTCTCAGCACTAAAAAAATTCCATTATCTGGGAGTGCCATCGTTTACCCATCCACCTACTGACGAACATCTCGTTTGCTTTCATGTTTTAGCAATCATAATTAAGCCGGGATAAACATCTGTGCTCCGACTTTGGTATGGACATGAGTTTTTCTGTTCCTCTGAGTGAGAACTGTAACTATATAGTAAGAGAATGTTCGTTTTGTAAGAAACCTGCAGCTGTACCGTCTTAATTCCCATCAGCAGTGAATGGGAGTTCCTGTTGGTCTGCATCCTCGGCGGCATCTAGTGCTGTCAGGGTCTGGAGATGGGCCGTTCTCATAAGGGTGTAGTGCTATTTCATTGTTTTAATTTCTTAACTATTTTCGGTGTACAGTTCAGTAGTGCTCAGTATATTCACATTGTTGTGCAACCATCTCCAGAACTTCTTCATCTCGCAAAACTGAAACCCTTTCCCCATTGAACAACACTCTCCACCTCCTCCCCTTAGCACCTGGCAATAAGTATTCTACTTTCTGTTGTTACGAGTTTGATTGCTCTTGATACTTCATATAAGTGAAAGTATACAACATTTGTATTTTTGTGACTGGCTTATTTCACTTAGTATAATGTCCTCAAGGTTAATTAATGCGCAGTATGCATTAAAATTTTCTTCTTTTTAAAGGCCGAATAATATTCTGTTGTAAGTACCACAATTTGTTTATTCATCCATGGACCTTGGGTTGTTTCCATCTTTTGTCTTTTATAAATGATGTTTTTATGTATATGAATGTACAAATAGAACTGTGAAATACTGCTTTTGCTTCTTCTGGGTCTACATCTAGAAGTAGTGTTGTCAGATCGGAAGGTAATTCTATTTAAATTTTTTTGAGGAACTGCCATATTGTTTTCCACAGTGTCTGCGCCATATTACATTCTCATCAACAGTGTAGAAGGGTTTCTATTTTCCACAACCTTCCAACACTTGTTATTTTTTAAATAGCAGCCATGACAACTAACTTTTTTAAATATCACTTATACTATCTATCATCTTTCCTTTAAAGTGTGCAAATTGTAGTTCAAAGGGAAGTGATTGCTTTAATAGCAACTAAAGGATTGAAACCCAGGTTTTCAGAATCCGAGTATAAAGCTCTTTGTACTACAACAGGCTCTTCACAACCTATCAGACAAAACTATTAGAAACAGCAATCAAAATTATCTTAAAATAAGAGAGCTCATTATTGTAGGTAGCTAGTTAAGGAAGAGAGAAAATGGAAGCAGACATTAAGCCGATTCACTAGGAAGCCACAGTATTCACAGGCTCCCCAGGGGACAGACACATCCTCCACTAAGGGCACTTAACCCCCAAAGGGGGCAGGCAGAATCAGCTACCTGCTGTTTGCTGAGATTACCAAGGGAGGCTAAAACACAGGGGAAATTCCTTTGCTAGGCATATGTACAGTAGAAGCCAAGACAGTGCAGTAGAAATCAGATGATGCAGCAAAACTTGGGGTCTTGCACACTTGAAGCCAAAATAGTGACATAAAGGGTCAGAGTCTAGCCTGGAAACATTTTAGAAAAGAATGAGATTGGAAAATGGCACGAAACCCTAGAAGGTCCAGGAAAGAGATTGGTTAGGGGGAGGGTCCAGGACAAGCCCAGGAAAACCCGGGAATCATGTTGGGTAGTTTGAAAGAACGGCTGCTCATTCCCTAAAACCAAGAAAATATATGAAGGATTATCAAGGATCTTGGAGCAGTTGCTACTAGAGTCTGCTTCCCCTCAGTATCCCACAGGGTGTGTTTCCCTTCACCCCAATAAATCTTGTCCCTCTGCTTAAACTTCTCCCTCACATGTGCTCTTTGAAATTCCTTTCTTGCAACACTGCAAAAACCCATTTCACCAGCAGCAAGATGAAGCACTGGAAGCTTGATGAAGGAGGTTTCTATTCTTTAGTGTTTTGTTTTTAATATATTTTTGTTGATTTCAGAGAAGGGAGAGGGAGAGACAGAAACATCAATGATGAGGGAGAATCACCCCTTGCCAGCCCCACACTGGGGATCGAGCCCACAACCCGAGGTCTATTGCGTCATAGAGATTATTCCATTTATATATTTATACACCAACTGGGAATGGAATCGTGATATCCTGCTTCATAGATCAAAGCTCAACCACTGAGCCATGCTGGCAAGGTAGAAAGCAGTTTTTTTTTGTATTTAAAACAACTACAACAATAAATACCTTTATTAATATGCACACATTAGCATTATCTGATTTACACAGGTGTTACGTAAGGTACTTGTATAGGCAGGAGAATAATCTCACATCATTAGAAAACTGAAGACATCTTCTGTTCCTCTCTGAGGATTTCCAAATTAACATTAATTATAACAGCACCAATTTAGGGTGGATGAATACAGAATTTCAGCAACCCTGTCATTACACATAATTACTTCATGAAATACAGAAATAAAGTAATTTTTATAGCTTCTTGGAGGTACATTTTTTTTGTGTGGTGTGAGAAAAAACATGCAACTACATTCCTCATATAATTCTCAGGTATATTTCTGCAGCATAGAATCATACCTGTACTTTCACATATCACTTTGTTTATATCATTTGCATGAGTGTCCTAGACTAGTCCTAGCACAGAATGGTTAATCTTCCTGGCTCTATAATTTGAGTACAATGTGAGAGAAACTGCTAAATGTTTACCCGATGACAGGCTTTCTCTTTTTAACTACAGAGGTAAATAAGATGACATAAGTGTAATGCAGGCCTCAGTACTTCAACATCCTAGAGTTTCTCTGTGCTTCTCTTGCTTGGTATGCAAGTTAATTTTAAGCATCCTGAAAAACCACTGATCATGGAAAATTTAAAAATAACACTGTGAGAATATTGTGTTGAGTAAACAGCCACAGATCAATGAGAGTCATGTTCAATTCATACTTAATGCCTCTTCACAATATCACCTCAATTTTGTGAATGACAAATGTGAAGAAGAGAGAAGTCAGGAGAAGACAATGGCAAACAAATCCTATATATCATTAATCCATGAATTCATTCATATAAGTAATATTTATGAAGTGCCCATTGTGTTCCAAGATTAGTATAGGACATTCTAGTACACTCATAGAAGTAATATAAAGATGAAAAGACACCCTTGATGTTTTAAAAGACATTAAAAATAAACTCTATGATGCAATAGCTCTCACATTTTAGCATGCATTGGATTCAAAATAGAGGGCGTATTAAAAAACAAATTGCTGGAACCCACCCCTACAAGTTTCTGATTCTGTAGATATGGGTGTGGGTGGGAGGAGCAAACATTTGCATTTCTAAAACATTCTCAGAGGATGTTGATGCGATTGGAGCAAATTTTGAGAACTACAATTATAAGGGAACTTTCCTAGCAGCAAAAGGAGAGCCTAAAGCTTAGAGATCTTAACTTGTAATAGCCTTGCTTCCTTGTATGTGAAAAACATATTGAAGTTTTAGGCAGTCAGCTGAGGCTGTACAATTAACATAAGTCCTAAAAGGAATATAATAATTAGGCTTCTGATATATATATATATATATATATATATATATATATATATATATATATATGACTTTATGAAACCATGAAGTCATCTTGGAGATTATGAATATTTAGTATACTGTTCACAAAAAAGAAACACCTGGTAAGGAAAGTGAGACAGAAGTAAAACTTTCAGTGAAAAAAGAAACATTTTAGATTAAAATATATGTTAAAAAAAAACCCAAAGGCTCAGGTACAGATGAAACTGTTATTGGAGAATTGCACAGGTGGAATTTCTCCTTTGCTAGTGGAAGGGCGGCGGGGCGGGGTGGCGGGGGTTGTTACAATATCTTGAGAAAAAGAATTTTCTAAGACTCACACAGGAGAATGGTTGATTTTTATTTGCATAGAATTATATCCCTCGGGTTGCAAAGTCCCATTTCCCTCCAGCCAGTCCTGCAAAGTGTGTAGCTGGGATTCAGCAGGGCTAGAAGCAAAGCCAGTGTCCAGAGTTTCTATTCCATGGTAGAGTTGAGTCCAGCACAGCATCAGGCTAATTCCCACCCATCAGTCCATTGTGTGTGGGGTCCTCATGGCAGTGGGCCATGTGGGTATGTCGAGTGTGAGAGCACAACCCTGCAACAATACTCCCAAGAGAGAGAACCCCCTTTGTTCAGGAGCTACTGTGTCTCAGGTTTTGTGCCCTTGCAGTGCCCACACCTGTTCTGGCCAATGGCCTGCTGCCAGGTGTGACTGACAGATAATTACCTTTCCTGTGTCACTGAGACTTACTGGGCATGCATCTGTTCTTTCTTCACCCAATCCCTCTTCCCAGGGATCTGCAGGGAACACACCTGGAGAGTGTTCAACTGCAGCTTTCTGGCAAAGCTGTACAAATGGGATGCCTATATTATTGGCCTTCACTTTGCTCCTTTCTTGTTAATTAATCAATAACTGAGTTAATTACAATGGTATTGAAACCAAATAAATATTAGAGAATTAATAAAAGAAAATATCTAATGATTATTCTGTTACATTAAAAATAATATAATACACCATGATCAAGTTGGGTTTATTCCAGGGATGCAAGGTTGGCACAATGTCTGCCAATCAATAAACGCAATACACCACATAAACAAAATGAAGGATAAAAACCACATGATCATATCAATAGATGCAGGAAAATATTTGATAAAAACCAGCATATGTGTGTGATAAAAACTCTCAGCAACGTGGGGATAGAGGAAACATGCCTCCATGTAATGATGGCCATGTATGACAAACCCACAGCCAACATCACACTCATTGGGTAAAAATTAAAAATGTTTCCTTTAAGATCAGTAACCAGACAGGGATTTCTGCTTTCATTATCCTTATTCAACATAATACTGGAAGTCCTGGACACAGCAATCAGACAAGAGGAAGAAATAAAAGGCATCCCAATTGGAAAGGAGGAAGTGAAACTGTCATTTTCGCAGATGACGTGGTATTGTACATAGAAAACCCTAGAGACTCAACCAAAAAGCTACTAGATCTAATAAATGAATTTGGACATGCAGCAGAATATAAAATTAATATTCAGAATCTAGTGGCATTTTTATGCACCAATAATAAACCATCAAAAAGAGAAACTAAGAAAATGATCCATTTACTATTGCAACAACCCAAAAAATAAGGTACCTAGTGTTATTGGATGCGCCAGCCTGGAGCAGATATGCCTCAGGCCAGCCTCTAGTGGGTGGGTCCTTGCCTTTGCGCAGGAAAGATTTCACAACACGAGAGTGGATGGGTTTGAGAGCTTGTTTATTAAAGCTGGGACAGGGGAACAAAGGAACAAATTAGGGTAGAAGAAACAACAGGGGTGAGCCCAGCCCGCGCTGTGCTTTGGCCTCTAGAAATGTTATTGGAAAGAAGTGAGCTAAGGTGGGGCCGCTGTTAGCTCACGGGGAAGTCAGGGAAAAAGGGGCCTTGGACACAGTATCAGGGGGTGAGCCCCCGTGGAGCTGCTGCTGCCGCCCACTGCTCCCCCTGGCTGCAAGTCTCATGGGGACCCTTAGAAATAGAAAGTTCACGCCTGGGAAGGGGGATGGGTGTGCTCTAAAGCAAGCCCACATTGAGTCTTTGCTCTGAGGGCTTTTTATCCTTTTTTTTTTTTTTTCCTGCAGACTAGAATCTTAGGGAAGGTTTTAGTAGAATATCCATTAGGTGCATTGTTAATATGCTGATGCATTGAAATGAGCGTATAGGCAAGTTTTGGATTACTCTTTGGATTGTTTTACTGTTATTTTAGGTCTGTCTGGCTTTAATGGGTTTTTGTTATTTGTCCCCCGATTTCATCTGTCCTTGGATTTAGCTGGCACAAATGGCATGAATTGAGTCTTTGTTCTCTATTTTTCCCAGGCCAGGATGATTCAAGCTATGCATTTTCTTGTTAGAGAGAAGGTATAAAACTTGTTCTCAAATGTCCTTGGTTAGGGAAGATAAGGCCTTGCAATTCACAAGCTGGCTGTAAGTTGCCCAACTGTTTGGCCTTGTTGAATTTTCTTGTCTCATCTTCCCCATCCCATTTGCCTAGGAATTTTCCTAGCTTCTAACTATCTTGCCATACCTAGGAACAAATTTAACCAAAGAGGTAAAAGACATGTACTCAGAAAACTACAGGACATTGAAGAAAGAAATTAAGGAAGGTACCAATAAGTGGAAGCATATATTGTGTTCATAGATTGGAAGAATTAACATAATTAAAATGTATATACTACACAAAGCAACCTATAGATTCAACACAATTCCTATTGAAATACCAGCAGCATATTTCAGGTCTAGAAAAAAATATTCCAAAGCTCTATATGGAAATAAAAAAGACCCAAATAGCCTCATCAATTTTGAGAAAAAAGAACAAAGTTGGAGCTATCACAATACCTGATATCAACCTATACTACAAGGCATTTTTAATCAAATAACTTGGTACTGGCATAGAATAGGCACATAGAATAATGGAACAGAACAGATAGCCCAGAAACATATCCATACCTTTATGGTCAATTAATATTTGATGAAGAAAAAAGAGCATACAATGGAGAAAAGACAGTCTCTTTAATAAATGGTGCTGGGAAAATCAGACAGGTACATACAAAAAACAAAAAAAACCCAGGAACTAGACCACCAACATACACCATACATAAGAATAAACTCAAAATGTATAAAAGACTAAGATGTAAGTCACGAAACCAAAAAAATTCTAGAAAAAAGCATTGGTAGTACAATCTCAGACATCTCATATAGCAATATTTTTGCCAATATTTCTCTTAAGGCAAGGGGAAATAAAGAAAAAATACACAAATGGGACTACATGAAACTATAAAGCTTCTTTCCAGCAAAATAAACAACCAAGAAAATAAAAAGAGAACCCACTATAAGGAAGAACATATTTTCCAATGATACATCTGATAAGGGGTTAATTTCCAAAATATATAAACAATTTATACAACTCGACACCAGAAGACAAATAATCCAATTAAGAAATGGGCAAAATACCTCAATAGACACTTCTCCAAAGAGGGCAAAAGGATGGCCAATAGGCATATGAAAAAACAAAATCTCCAGATCAATAATCATTAGAGAGATGCAAATGGAAACCTCACTGAGATATCACCTTACACCTGCCAGAATGGCTGTCATCAATAAATTAACAAATAACAAGTGCCGGCAAATACGTGGAGAAAAGGAAACCCTATTGTGCTTCTGGTGGGAATGCAGACTGGTGCAGCCACTGTGAAAAACAGTGTTGAGTTATCTCAAAAATTAAAAATGAAACTGTCTTTTGATCCAGTGATTCCACTTCTAGAAATATATCCTAAGAATCTCCAAACACCAATTTGAAAAAAAAACATGCCCACCTATGTTCATAGCAGTGTTATTTACAACAGTCAAGATCTGGGAACAGCCCAAGTGTCCATCAGTAGATGAATCAGTAAAAAAGCTGTGGTACATTTACAAAATGGAATACTACTCAGTCATAAAACAGAATAACTCTTACCCTTTGTGACAGCACGGATGGACCTGGATGTTATAATGTTAAGCAAAAGAAGCCAGTCAGAGAAAGTCAAATATCACATGATCTCACTTATATGTGGAATCTAATGAGCAAAATAAACTGATGAACAAAATAGAAACAGAGGTATGGATACATGGAACACACTGGCAGCTGTCAGAGAAGAGGGAAAATGGGGGGACTGGATCAAAGGGATTATCCAAGAACATATATGCGTAACCCATAGACACAGAAAACAGTGTGGTGATGGTCAGAGGGCAGCAGTGGGTGGGTGGGTGGGAGCTAGATGGAGGTACACAGAGGGCTAAAAAAATGGGGAAATCTGTAATAGGGTCAATAAAAATAAAGTTACAAAAATGATACAATAGAAGACAAAATAATTCACATGTATTTTTATATTATAAAACAGCAGTTGTATTTGATTTTAAGAAAATGTTCTAGTTTTCCATGGGTTGGTTTCTTATGGAATCTTTTCAGTTGCTTAAAGATAAAACTCTTTTAAGTAATGAAGTAATGATGGTTGCACTTCTGTATTTCATTGTATATTCACATAGTCAAAGTATAAGCAAAGACTTGCAGTGATCAAGAAATAGCTAATCTAATAAAAGAGTAATATGCAAATTGACCGTCACTCCAAGACACCCACACCACACCCACTAGCCAAGCCACGCCCCCAACCAATCAAAGCAGCTGTATGCAAATTAACCCAGTCAAGATGGAGGCTGGAAGCTACGGAGCTAGAGTAAACAGGAGGCTTCTGTTGCAACTGCCTGCCTAGGCTGGCTGAGCCTCTGCTCACAGTAACAATGTTTCAATTATAGAAGCCACAGAGCTGAAACAAACAGGAGGCTTTGTTACCAGCCTAGACCTCTGCTCAAGGTAACAAAATTTCAATTATAGAAGATAAATAAACCCCAGAAACCTGATTCCAGCCAGCCTCGCTGGGACCTTGGGTCAATGGGAGCTGTGGGTAGCCTGAAAACAGCCCTCAGCCCCCCACCCAGGCTACCCAGGTACCCCAGTAGAGACTTGAACCCTGAAGGGACTGTGGGAAGCCTGAAAAAGGCCCTTAACCCCTCATCCAGGCTGGCCAGGCACGCCAGCAGGTGGACATCCCCTGAGGGGTCCCAGACTGTGAGAGGGCTCAGGCTGGGCTGAGGGACCCCCCCCTACTACCCAGTGCACAAATTTTTGCACAATAGTATAATACAAATGAGTGTAGAAATAGCAGGAGTGTATAAAACTAAGCAAATGGTGGGTTCTGTAATATCCTTTTTTTGTAGGTTTCAAGGAATATTTACAATTAAAACTCATTAATTTGTACTCATAATGCCACTGAGATGGAGTGGCCAAGTATTTTTTGCTATGTATTTAATATGGGTATACAGAGGCATGGAGATTTCCTGATGCCCCAAAGACTTGATACTTAGAGGAGATTTCAAATCAGTACGCATGCCATAGCTGTTTTGGCTCAGTGGTTAAAGCGTCGGCCCTTGGCCTGAAGGCTTTCGGGTTTAATACCTGGTCAAGGGTTGCAGGTTTGCTCCCTGCTCCCAGTCAGGGGGCCTCTGAGAGGCAACCAGAGGCAACCAGTCAATGTCTCTCTCACATTGATATTTCTCTCCCCCACCACTCCCCGCCACCCCACTCTCTTCCACTCTCTCTGAAAAACAATAAAAAAAATATCCTCAGGTGAAAATTAACAACAACAGCAACAAAAAGCAGTACCCAGATGTTGTTAACAAAATTTGTTTTAATTTATTTACTTTGTGCTGTTCATTTTTATTTAAGTCCAGCTTTAAACACCAGATCACATTGTTTTTCTTATGTAAGATTTTGAGCGGCTTTTATTTGGGAAGGAATTTCCAGGGATTTAAACTGTTTCATTTCTATATAACTGAGTTCCCCACCCAGCCCTGCCCTCTGGCCGTCACTACACTGTTTTCTGTGTCTATGGGTTACGCATATGTGTTCTTGGATAATCCCTTCATCTTCTTTGATCCAGTCCCCCTGCTTTTCCCTCCTCTCTGACAGCTGTCAGTGTGTCTCATGTATCCATACTTCTGTTTCTATTTTATCAGTTATATAGAGAGTCCTGCAGGCAGTTCTTTGTGAGATTCAAGTTTTGTTACGGGCGATGTTGACTCTCAGTTCTTTAGTTACACGCCCACACACACAGGAACCAAGACCTCCAGCACAAGAGGAAATTTAATTAGCAGGCAAAGCGCAAGTACCTTGAAGAGAAGATTTGGAAGGCTGTTAAGAGCCGTCCTGGAGTGGTTGGCAAAGGCTCCTCTTAGCCTGGAGAGACTGCTTCCTTCTTAGGCTGTCCCATCTGGTTTTGTCCTAGCACCTTCTGTCCTTGTTGGGGAGTAGCTTCCCATATAAGGCTATTTTGGGGTTTGCCAACCTACCTGTTACCCAAAATTCCCCTTGATTCTTCCTAAGGGGGTGGGGTGTCAAAACCACAAAGCTAATGACATGCTAGGGAAGGGAAAGGTCACCTGGGAGCAACGTTCTAGCCACAGGACCTGTTTTCTCTGGTTTTACCTGTGGCTGGTGCCTGAGATTTTCAACCCAGTGATATTTAGTATCTGGCCTATCATTCTTGCTCTGCTCTTGTCTGTACACCTGCCTACTCTGTCAGTTTCACCACATGACTTTCATCATTGTTAAATCTCCCACTTAGTGGCATGTGTGAGTACTAGCCTTCTTTCTTATTTTGCCCGGTACTTTCATGCTAATAGAGTAAATATTGCCGAATGGGGACATGGGTAGGCTCCGGAATCAAGCTTCCATGGTTCAAATCTCAGCTCTGGCACTTGTTAGGTTAGTGACCTTGAAAAGAGTATTTAATTTTTCTGAGCCTGAGTTTCCTCATCTGTAAAATGGAGGTTTGTAGGAGCTGGTCCCAAACTGATGGGCAGGTCAGGGAATTGCAACAAAGCTATTCTGGAACCAGGACAATCCGTTAGGCTAAAAAAGATGAAGAATCTTTTCTGAAGCACAACAGGGATTTTGTTGGCTCTGAAAAGTGACCAAGTGGGGATCATCTAAAGCTTTAACATGGATGGCCTTCTGAGAGGACCACCCATTTGTTTGGGTCGCAAGTTTCTTAAATATGAGATCAGTTCTATCTAATCTAGTACGATATTTCAGCGGGTTCTGGATTTTGTTGAGGTTCTTGGAGGTTTGAGCCAAGTATCCCTATAGCTCTTTGTAGTTAGGTGTCCCACTACTAGAAGTGACAAATCCAGCCAGTTCAACCACAGAGCAGAAAAGAAAGTTGTATTAACCTTGTGGCAAAGGATACATGTCCAACTGTAATAAGCAGACAGAGCCAACTGCAGCCTTAATTAGCTGAGTTTGTAACATGAGTGATGGAAATGACAGGAAATACAAGAATTGGGGGGGGGCATTTCTGTGTATTTTTTATACTGAAAGAAAGCTAAGATGTTAATGTGTCGATTATAAAAGTAAACTTACTTTACTTCTTAATTAACAACATGTAGGTTAAAGTTTGCATATGGTTGTGTTAATTCTTAGGTGCACAAAAAATAAAGGTTTCTTGAGGGGTTAATTTTTCTAGTAAGTTATGAAATAGCACAAATGTGCACTTCAGTTCTCACTGGATTGATTCTTGTGGCATGCTCATTAAGAGACGTTATCTTTGCAAAACAGTCAAGGCCTTCTTCAAAACCTCTTTTGAGGGATTTACTTGATTAGATCTTTATTTCTTAATAGCTTAGCTGTTTTTTAATTTCACTTTTATGGATTTCATGAAACCTGTATTTTAAAAAAATTTCAATTTCACTGATAATTATCATGCATGAAACCTAGTGTGAAGCAGAAATTAGTTTTTGAGGCTGAACTGATTTTATGTGTGGTCAGTTCCTTATTTTTGTGTCATAATACTTTTGTTTGCCTATGAAACCATGTAAAGTTGAGAATTTGAACAATAAGTAGATGGTTAACAAGGATGGCCTGTGTAATTTTATTGTCCATTCAGGCAGGAGTTTTGTGGTTTTGTCCTTCCTAATGTGATTATTTTTTCAAACCAAGTATTTCTAAAAGAAAAAGAATATCTACAGTCATAGAGTAGTGTTCGTAGTATAGTTATTTGCCGTATATTATAGAGTCGATATGCCTTCAGAGAAGGAGGACACCCAACTGGATGAATCCCTAAAATGGTAAATCTGTTCCATGGTTGCCCTGCTGTGGTGGACAACAGATTTCTTCCTCTGGCATGTTGATCTGGGGACACTTAGTAGAACAGGTTCTACTTTGGATTATGAAGTATAGATTTCTTTCCTATTTGTTGCTCTCTCTCTGCCAGGAGAGTCAGAAGGAGCTCTCAAAGACTTTAGGAGCTCCTATAGAGGGTAGATGCTGGGTAGACACAGCAGAAGTTCTGATAGTTGCTGCCCTCCCTCTAGATGTATTGTGGATAAAGCTCCCTCTAAGCAGACTTATTCACTCTTCCTAGGACAGGCCCACAGAAGAGGCTTCTTTTTAATTTAGGCTTTGAGACCAGTGGGCTTTTCTGGATTTAAAATCCAGAATGGATAGTGCCAGAGTCTGTATTCTTTTGTGGGAATGTTGTTACCTTGGTATCAAAATTTTTAAAGTGTGCTCTCCTAACACACAGAGTAGAGAAAACGGCAAGGTAACGCTCAAATTGCAACCAGAGCAGGGTTTCTCAACCTCAGCATAACTGACATTGTGGACTCAATAATTCTTTATTGTGGGACACTGTCCTGTGCAATGTAGGATGATTAGCTGCAACCCTGGCCTCTGTTTACTAAATACGTATAACATATAACAGACCTTTAGTCATGACAATAAAAAATTTCCAGATGTTGTTGAGTGCCTCTTGAGAGAAAATGGCCCCTGGCTGAGATCCATGCTAGACAAATATTGGGAAATCCTTTTGGGTATATCTTCAAAATATGTTCAGATTCCAATCACCTCTCATCACTTCCATTTTCTTTTTCTTTTCTTGGTTAATTATATTTTCCTCATCACCATTTACACCCCCTTCCACCTCCACCCACCTCCGCAACCTCACAATCACCACACTGAACTCCATGTCCATGAGTTTCCATTTTTTTTCTTCTTTTTGCTCAAATTTTCCACCTTCCTCCTACCCACCAAAGCTGTCTGCCTGTTCTCTATGAGTGTCTCTGTTTTGCTTGTCAGTTCAGTTTATTCATTAAATTCCACATATGAGTGAAATCATTTGGTACTTGTCTTTCTCTAACTCACTTATTTCACTTAGCATAATATTCTCCAGGTCCATCCATGCTATTGCAAAGGGTAAAATTTTCTTCCTTTTTATGGCAGAGAAATATTCCATTGTGTAAATATGCCATAGCTTTTTATCTACTCATCTACTGATTGACTCTTGGGCTGCTTCCAAATATTGGCTATTGTAAATAAAGCTACCATGAATATAAGGGTACAGATATTCTTTTGAATTAATGTGTCAAGTTCCTTCAGATAAATTCCCAGAAGTAGAAATGCTGGATCATAAGGCAGTCCCATTTTTAATTTTTTGAGGTAACTTTATACTGCTTTCCATAGTGGCTACACCAACCTGAATTCCACCAACAGTGCAGTAGGGGTTTCTTTTCTCCACATCCTCACCAACTCTTATTGTTTGTAGATTTATTGATCATAGACTTTCTGACAGGTGTGAGGTGATATCTCATTATGGTTTTAATTTGCTTTTCTCTGATGATTAATGTTATTGAGAATCTTTTCATATGTCTATTGGCTATCTGTATGTCCTCTTTGGAGAAGTGTCTATTTAGGTCTCTTGCCCATTTCTACATTGTACTGCTTGCTTTTTTTTTTTTTTTTTTTTTTTTTTTTTTTTTTTTTTTTTTTTTTTTTTTTTTTTTTTTTTTTTTTTGATGTTAAGTTTAAAAGTTCTTTATATATTTTGGATATTAACCCCTTATCAGATGTATCATTGGCGAATATGTTCTCCCATTCAGTGGGTTGCCTTTTCATTTTATTGATGGCTTTTTTGGTTGTACAACAACTCTTTAGTTTGATGTAGAGCCATTTGTTTGTTTTTTTTTCTTTTGTTTCCCTTGCCCCAGGAAATATATCAGAAAAAATATTGCTGTGAAGTTAAGGAAAAGCAAACTTGAGAGTGAAATATCACGGAGAACATTTTGGTGACAATTGGTAATGTTCTACTGAATAGCAAGAGCCCTATAACACAGGAGAATTTGAATGTAAACTGGGACTACTCAGAGAAGCTCTGAAAGGTACAATTCTTTTCCCGTGAGAGGGAGATAATTTCCTGTTATTTATTCTTTCTGATGTATTCCTAACTTCTCATTTTTCAAAGATTATGTGAAGTTTCATTATTTTTCTTTACTGTCTGTTTTGGCTGTTCCCTTCTGGGAGGGAATGCAATAAATAACCTGACAGCGTATTGGCTTATACACTCTTAACTTTAATCTCCTGTGGAGAGCACGTGTAGCTTTTTCTCTAGGCTTTTGGCTTAGAATAACTTTTGCTGCCACAGAAAATAGTGTCATTTCTCATAGGTTGTTGCAAAGATAAACTTCCTCTAATAATATTAAAGAACTTAATTGTTAAAGAAAAATGTAATCTAATAAGAAGCGTGGTCTATAAGTCAGTTGTTAAAGAACTTAATTAATAAAATACATTTTCCCACGTCAGAGATTCTATAAGTTGTAATTCTGGTCTCTAGTTAGCTCTCCAAGTTTATTTAATTCACAATTCAGTTGAAATGGAATGTTCTATAAGTCAGATATACTAGTATTATGGGTTACTAGGATATTTGGGGATACCAAGACTGGTGGCAATGAGAGGACGAGTCAAGATTCTGACTGCCGTTATAAATTATTTCAAAGTTAATTGAAATAATTTCAAAGTTTACTGCTCAAGATGCCGAGACGGCAACTGTAATATATCCTAGGAAACATGGGAAAAGGAATAAAAGGAGGTGGAATTTTCTCCTTGTGAGACCACAAGTGGCAGCGGAAGCTCACCCCAAACTAAACTCTCACCAAACTACCTCAGAACCAGAAAAGGTCACCATAAAGGGATTCTCTCTCCTTCCAAACTCTTTCCCCAGAAACCACTGCTTAGAATTGTTGGGTGGTGGGCACCTAATGCAATACACAGGTCATGTGTCATAAAAATGTATGCTGGTGCCTGGCCAGTGTAGCTCAGTGGTTAAGCATTGACCCATGAACCAAGAGGTCACCAGTTCAATTCCTGGTGAGAGCACATGCCTGGGTTTCCATCTCGATCCCCAGTAGAGGGGCATGAAAGAGATAGATGTTTCTCTCTCATTGACGTTTCTATCTCTCTATCCCTTCTCCCTCCCTCTCTCTCTCTCTCAAATCAATAAAAACATATTAAAAATGCATATTTAAAACCTACGTCATCTTATTAACCAATGTTACCTCAATAAATTTAATTTAAAAAACAAAAAAGAATTTTTGAGAGCCAGTCCTCCCCTACACTTTTGCATGTCTTGCAAAGCAAGGTCCTTTGTTCTCAACTACCTTTTCAAGGATGTTTGCAAGATAGAGACATTATCTTCCTCCAGAGAAAAAAGTAGCATTGCATTCATTCTTGGAACAGAGAGATAGTGTCTCAATCTGGAGCAATGGGCAGACACCGTTACTGGGTTTTCTAAGCTCAGGGTTTCTTTCTTATCCTGTAACCTTATGGGAATTGGGACTCCGCAAATGCTAATACTCTGGGTATTGTTATTGTTCTGAGTAATAAACTGCCTTTGTCTCTGATCCAGGAGGCTTGTCT
>PVJC01032409.1:0-19964 GCA_004026665.1 Murina feae
TGGGCAGTAGGCAAGCTTGGGAGGCAGGCAGCACCCAGCCCTGGCCACAGCTCAAAAAAGAGAACAACATGCAGGGGAGGGCAAGAGTCTGAGAGATCAACATAGAGGGGGTGCCTGCTCCAAGCCTTGATGGTGTGCCTGGGGGCAGGCCCCCAGCAGGTATACACACACAGGAGGACTGCTCCGAGCCTCAGATGCGACTGGGGGCAGGTCCCCAGTGGTGACACACACACATACACACACACACACAGAGAAGGCGCCTGGCAGACTGGGGCCATCATAGGACATCCACTGAGGGGTCCCAGACTGTCAGAGGGCACAGGCCGGGCTGAGGGACTCCCTCCACCCTGAGTGCACAAATTTTTGTGCACCGGGCCCCTAGTTTTAAATAAAAAAGTCTCGGGTACTTTGCGGGGGCATGTAGGGCTTGAACAAAAAAGAAAAAAGGAAGCGAGAACTCACGGACGTAGACAGCAGTGTGAGGATTGCGGGGTGGGGTAGGGGTGGGGGTGGAGAGGAAGGTGGAAGAGGCATAGAGGGTATAAATGGTAATGGAAAAAATAAAATAATGTTAAAGTCTTTGCAGGAACAGTATATAAATAAACGATGTATGTTTCAATAAACTATATTTACAGAAGTTTTAAAAAGCGTCTAATTGCCCCCGCTGGGTGACTCGGTTGGAGCATTGTCCCCTGAAACAGAAGTTTGCAGGTTTGATCCCCAGGTATGGCACAAACCTAGGTTGTGGGTTCGATCCTCCCCTCAGAGGCATATGGGAGGCAACCGATGAATGTTTCTTACATCCATGTTTCTCTCTCTCTCGCTCTCAAATCAATAAAACATATCAGGTGAGCTTTTTTTTAAAAAAGGGACTAATAAATATCTCCTAAAATGCAGGTTCATCAAATTTTGAATGATACCAAATGATACCAAATGATACAGCTTTCTCACAACTCTACATATTCAAAACTTATGTGCTATGGGAATAAATCTGGTAATAAGAGAACATCCCAGATTTCTCTCATCCATTAAGGGAATCTCCCAACCTTCTGGAGTTAGAAATTCAAAATATTACAAGTCAGAAAAAAAAGCAAAAATACATTTGTAGTACAAGCAAGGTATTGGTGAGTACAGGGCAAAGGATTTCAGTACAGGGCAGCTATATCAGTGACATAGTAAAGTTACTTTTTAAGAAAATGAGCAGAATCATATCACATCAATGATAGTTACCATTTATTGAGCACTTAGTAGTCAGACATTTAATGTAAATTTTTCATTTATTCCTTACAAAAAAAACACACACAGAAAACAGGGAGGTACGTTGTTGTTAGTCCTAATTTTCACATGTGAAAATCAAGGCTCACATACATGTCCAAGACAACAGAACAAAGAGGTAACAGCACTAGGATTCAAACCACACTAATAACCACTTTAATGTAACGGGATTATCTAAATCTTGATGCCTAATATTTTATTCCAATGTTTGTTAATAAACTATTAGAGAATAACTATTCTTGTTTGAGAATCACCTAATAAGAGTATCCAGAATAAAACCTGCAAACCAAGAATGAAGAAAAGTAAACATTAAAACCATAAATGTTATTTAACATTGTTGATTTTAAAAGCAAGGGCATTTAAGACATGTTACCATTAATGACCATGTGCTCCAGGCTATTTCAAACTGAAAGATCAACAATTATTTCCTGCCCAGTGAGCTTACAAATTACAAAGGCAAACAAGAAACAAATATAGAGTGAAAATAGAAAATATATGGGTTTAATATGAGAAAAAAGGTCAGTGCTCCCAATAACCAACATTGAGTCTACTTCCTGTTTTCTTTGGGTGGTAACAAAAACCTGAAAGAAATTATATTTAAAGAAGTATGAGAAATATTAATTCCACCTACTGCACTGCTCATAATCAGTCTTTCAAAATAATCTTGAGTTGAAGTAATCTTTTTGAGCACCTAAGAGACAGCAAGGAGCCTCAATATTAAAGATTTACAAAAATGGAAACAAATTTTTAAATCATCTTCAGGAAAGAAAGGAGAGTATAGAACCACTGTTATAATTCAAGAAAAATCATTGGAGCAAAAGGAAAATGATCAAAGATTTTTAATACAATAAAATCCAGAAAGTCAAAAATTGTGATATTTAGAAAGTTAATTATAACAGGAAGTCACAGAAGGAGAGTAACTTATGGTATCAAAGTACATGGATTTTTTTTAAATTAATGAATTTGACCAAAATTATAATTGCTTTGTAAAGAGAAGCTGATTGTATATGGATGAGAAGAAAATCTCAAAGCAAACAGAAAATGTGCTTAATGCATTTGGAACTAGGTTAGAACTAGGTAAATGAAAGGAAGAGAAAAGAAAGCCAGAAAAAGATACCACTGCTACAGTGTATGTATGATGATTTGAAAAGACTTGGTCAATAAGGTTATTGGGGTACAGTTAGAAGGTGTGTTTAGGAGAGTAGAAACACAGAGGTACTGATGAGGGGGGAAAGCAAGTTCTCATTTTCAGAAAGGATGCAGAACTAGAGAAGAGAAAACACTTTTAGTCCCTGTAGGTATTGTGAGTATACGTTTGTAGCAGATTTGTGTTTCAAAATAGGAATCTGATTGTTTCTTTATATTTCCCTCCCCTATTTCTATCTTACTTGTAAACTAAGGGCCTCTTTCCTGCTCCAGCACTCACCAGAACAGATACAAAGATCAGGGGCCACTGCTGACCTTTGGGCTAAACCCAGATCCTCCTGTGCATGCTTGAAGAACTGGTTATTCACTAAGGTGGATAAGAGTGTGCCTAGAGAGGGATTAGAGAAAAGGGAGACTCCTATATAATAAAAGGGTAATATAGAAATCAACCAAACAGTGGAATGACCAGTCGCTATGATGCACACTGACCAACAGGGGACAGACTCTCAACTCAGGAGCCGATCCCTGGTGGTAAGTGCGCTCCCACAGGGGGATCGCCGCTCAGCCAGAAGCCGAGCTCATGACTGGCGAGCACAGCGGCCATGGCAGGAGCCTCTCCCACGTCCGTGGCAGCACTAAGGATGTCCAACTGTCAGCTTAAGGTCGAACATCCCCCGAGGGTTCCCGGACTGCGAAAGGGCACAGGCCAGGCTGAGTCCCTTACACACACACACACACACACACACACACACACACACACACACACACCAGTGCATGAATGTCGTGCACCAGGCCTCTAACATAGTGACAAAGGAAGAACTGATAGAAGGAACCAAGAGCCCTCAATGTGGCCAGGAGAAAGAGGATTTTTTGTTAGAAAGTTCTTGGAAGGACTTCAAGAAGGTGAGCCATCCTCAAGTGTGGATCACTCATCCTTTAAAAAAAAATAAAAACAAAAAAAACCTATGACTCATTTGTCATTTAACACTTCCGGATACTTGTAGGCCTAGAAAGAGAGGAAGGGGAGCCTGAACATTCTGGAGGGAACAGGAGCATGCCAAAGAACCTCACTCCCTGAACCAGGTAAAAGTAGACAGAAACAACTGGGAATTTTTCCTGAATGAAGTGGTAGTGGACCACATGCCACTGTTATATATTCTGTTAACATGCCTATAGGATGTTAGCAATTTAGAAATCTGGAGGAAAATGAATAGATGGTCACATAGTAGAACTTAGAGAAGTATCCACCTTTCAATCCAAAAGCAAGACATCATTTCCATACTTTCTTTTTAAAAAATATTTTTATTGATTTCAGAGAGGAATGGAAAGGGAGAGAGAGAGAGAAACATCAATGATGAGAGAGAATCATTGATTGGCTGCCTCTTGCACGACCCACACTGAGGATCTAACCCTCAACCTGGGCATGTGTCCTGACTGGGAATGGAGCCATGACCTCCTGATTCATAAGTTAACTTTCAACCACTGAGCTATGCCAGCCAGGCTCTTTTTCTTTTTAATATTATATTTCAGGGGTCCAGATATTAAGATTTGAGTTAGTATCACAGTCAGTCACAAAGCAGTCATTTCATTCATCAATGATATAATTTTATTGAAAGTTTAGTAAAGATTGAGATAATTCTACCCATTATCAATGAAAATTCATGCTTTACGGATATGCATATGATCTTGAATAAATATGTGGGATTCCCATCATTCTATTAGTAAAGTAAGTCCTCTTTCAAATGAAGGTTCAACAATTACTTTAACTTCCTATTCATTAGTTCATTCAATGATTCATTTATTCATCTATGTATTCTTTCAGTATTAGAATGCACAACTCTATATGTACCCTTTTTAATAGCCATACAGAGGCAGAAAAATATGAGTAAGAAATGACCACTACCTTCCATGGCATTGCATATATTCAAGGAGAAAAAATATTTAGAGGAGGAAAAAGTAGAATGATCATGGAAATCCTGGAGTTAGTGGCATTTGAACTGAGCTTTGAAAGTTAGGAAAATTCCAAAAAAAATGCCAGGAAAAAATTCTGGATCGAAGAACTCTCACAAAAGCACTCATAGAGTGATCAAGGTACTACTATCCTTAGCCGGTTTGCTCAGTGGATAAAGCATCAGCCTGCGGACTCAAGGGTCCCAGATTCCAATCTGGTCAAGGGCATGTACCTTGGTTGCGGGCAAATCCCCAATGGGGGTGGTGGTGTAGGAGGTGGCTGATCTATGTTTCTCTCTCATTGATGTTTCTATCCCTCCCTCTTCCTCTCTGTAAAAAATCAATAAAATATATTTAAAAAAAGAAAAAAAGATACTGTTAAGTGTGGATTACGGAGAAATCTGCAAAATGAATGTTCTCTCTCTGGTAATGGTCTCTGTAAGTTTCTCACTTGCCTGTAGGTGGCAAGCTGGGTCTGTTTGAGAAACTTCAGCACCAACATTATCTGAAAGAAAAATGAAACTACTGCTTCTCTGGAAAAACACACACACACAAACTTTCATTGATATTTATCTCATAAAATCAAAAAGTGGAAAAGATTAAAAATTACTATCACAATCATTTAAATAATGTACCTATTTAGAATTACTTATTTTAAGGCATGTAGATTTTATATTACAAATATTTTTCATTTTAATATTTTATTGTCCTTATTAATTTCTCAGTTATGATACAACATTTTCTTTAGGGAAAAAGGAGTTTATACTTTTTTAAATTTTTATTGATTTTTTACAGAGAAGAAGGGAGAGGGACAGAGAGCTAGAAACATCGATGAGAGAGAAACATTGATCAGCTGCTTCCTGCACACCTCCCACTGGGGATGTGCCTGCAACCAAGGTACATGACCTTGACTGGAATCGAACCCAGAACCCTTCAGTCCACAGGCCAATGCCCTATCCACTGAGTCAAACCAGTTAGGGCAGGAGTTTATACTTTTAAGTTATTATTAAAATCTGTGATAAACATTGTTTATAAGTCTATTGGGGAGTGGTTAGGTTTATTGAGGAGTAATTTCCAAATAGTAATTTCAGTAGATAGTTGTGAGATTTATGAATGTTGACAAGTGCATATGTTCTGTAACCACCACTATTATCTATATATATAAAACCCTAATATGCAAATAGACCGAATGGCAGAACAACCGAACAATCGGTCGCTATTATGTGCACTGACCACCAGGGGGCACACGCAGAACATGGTGGGCATCAGCAGCAGGAGGCAGAGTGCAGAACATGACGGGCATCAGCTGCAATGGGATGGTGAAGCAGGTGAGCAGGGGCACTGGTCGGTAGCTGGCATCAGGGTGAGCCTCTGGTAGTTACTGAAAGTTCTTTGCTCCTATGCACTGCGGTACCACCCAGCCCTCGAACCTGCTGCTGGCACTGGAGCTGCTGCTCGCACCTGCTGCTGGCGCCTGGCACCAGCCACAATTGCTTGGCACCGTCAGTGGGTACAAGTGGTGGCTCCTGGCCCCAATCGCCCCTGAGGGCTTCTCCACCTCCCCCTGCTCCGGAGTGGTGAACAGGGCAGCAGCTGCCTCTTGCACCTGCTGTTGGTGCAGGCCCCAATCGCTCCACACAGTCAGCGGATGCAAAGTGGGGTCAGCGCCATCAGTGCATGGGAGCAGAGGTGGAGGGAGAGGGGCTGCTGGCAGACAGGAGACGGGGGGGGGGGGGCAGTGGGAGGGGCTGGGCAGGGATGTGGAGGATGGGCTGACACCTGCCCCTGCGCCCACCATAGTTCTTTTCAAGGTGCACAAATTTGTGCACTGGACCCCTAGTTTCCATAGGATAGACATCCCCTACTGAAGATGAGCTCACAACAACAAAATAATTACATATTCCATGAGGAAATAAGCCATCATGAGAAAGATCAGGAACCCCAACAAACAGGAAAACTGGACCCCGAGAACTAGAAATAATAGGGAAATCTAAAAGGGGCTATCAGTGTGTTTTAAATTAAAAAGATAATAGAAACCATAATGAAACAAGAAAACATTATGAAATCAGATTTTCTTAAATAATAAAATTAAACATTTTAAAATAAAAACATATATCCACTGAAATTAAAAACTTTGAACAGTTTAAACAAATCAAGAGAAAATCACTCCAATATTTTCTTTATATATTGGAATTACATAATGTGGTACATTTTTGACCCCGCTTTACAAATTTTTATAGGATTATTTTTTTCAAGTTGCTTTTCCTGCTGGTGTTATACCTTTCTAAAGTCACATGTTTTACCCCTTTTGAAATTAACTGTAGTCCCCAATGTATTGACCAGGGAGGCTCCATATGCAAATACCACATTTGTTTATTCTGGAATTGGCAGGTGTAAAACATGAAGCATGGGCTAGTTAGAATAGACTCAGTTCTTTGTAGTCACAAGAAAATGCAGCCCCAGACATTCTGTCTTGCTTTTGAATTTGTTCTTTTTCTCTGGTCTAAAGAATTAGGACCACAGGTAGCCACGAGCACCACAACCATTCTTCACCACTGTGACCATTCCCCTGGGTAACACAAAACATCTCATAGGCCAGGCCAGTACCTAATAACAAAAGAAAAACCCTTGGCAGATCATGATGATTTTGTCTTTCAATAATGATGGGAGGGAGAGGACTACCAAAACCTGATCCTGCATAATAATTGCTTTGTTATTCACATTTCCTCATGAATTTTAATGTACCATCCATTTTCTCACAATTTATCCCCACAATTCTGTGTGAGCCTTTGCAGAACATTATCCTTTTATCTATTTCTTCCTTCCTCCTTCTCTCTCTCTCTCTCTCTCTCTCTCTCTCTCTCTCTCTCTCTTTCTTTCTTTCTTTCTTTCTTTCTTTCTTTCTTTCTTTCTTTCTTTCTTTGGTGTAATTATTCAACCTAAACCAAAAGGCTTAGGATGTTGCCTTTTTTTTACTGTGTTGCTCAAAAGAGCTGGTCTAGGTCCACACTAAATAACCTAGAAAGATCAAGCTGGACACTTATGATTTCTGCACTGTTTCCTGTATGTATGTTACTTAATTTTAAAGTTTACTTTGTAATAATTATCTGGAACATCAAGCAATCATAAGTTTGTGCCTTTTTAAAGAAATCCTAATCAGTTGCATTCATGAAGGTACATGATTTTGTTCTCTGTTCTAAAAGTTAGGGAAGCATTTGCAATATATCTCCTTCCCGTTCCTCTTCGGAAGGCATAATTGAATTGAAATTCAGTCCTCTATTATTACATAAAATCAGGCTAGGCTTTAGGTATTTAAAGACACAAACTGCCTTACTTATCTTTGTATTCAATAAAGTATCTAGTTCAAGGACTTCCAAATAGAAGACCCTCATAAATATTTGCTTAATAAATTTAAAAAAGTACCTTTTAAAGAAAACAAATTGGTGGTTGTTAGGTCTGGGGGTAGAAGGATGGAATTGCCTGCAGAAGGGGTATCAGAGAACCTTTTACAGTGCTGTTAATATTCTATAGTTTGATTGTGGCAGTGATTACACACACAGCTGTATGTATGTATCACTGAAAATTGATCCACTTTATTAGATGTAAATTACCTCAAGAAAGCTGATTAAAGAAAGAATCTTACAATATCATGATTTCCTTATAGGAAATAACTAATAACAAATGCTGTTAACAAATAACTAGCACATTCTTTTTACATAATCAAATAACATGGTTTTCAATTAACCTTGAAAATATCTAATTTCTTGATGGATGATCATCAATTTATTAAATACTACCATATGTCTGGTCCTATACTAGTTGATATATGTTCTTTTTTAAAAAATATATATTTTTATTGCCCTGACCGGTTTGGCTCAGTGGATAGAGCATCAGCCTGTGGACTGAAAGGTCCCGGGTTCAATTCCGGTCAAGGGCATGTACCTTAGTTGCAGACACATCTCCAGTAGGAGGTGTGCAGGAGGTAGCTGATCGATGTTTCTCTCTCATCGATGTTTCTAGATCTCTATCCCTCTCCCTTCCTCTCTGTAAAAAATCAATAAAATATATATTTTTTAAATATATTTTTTATTGATTTCAGAGAGGAAGGGAGGAGAGAGAGATAGAAACATCAATGATGAAGAATCACAGATAGGCTGCCTCCTGCACACTCCCCACTGGGGATAAAACCAGCAACCCAGGCATACGCCTTTGACCAGAATCAAACCTGGGACCATTCAGTCCACAGGCTGACACTCTATCCACTGAGCCAAACTGGCTAGGGCAGATGTATTTTTTTTTTTAATTCCTGACTAATAAGTACTGTCAAATAAGAATTTTGATTCCTACATGCTATACACTGAGGCTCAGAAAGATTAGACAAACTTGTCCAAAACCAGATTACTTTAAAAAAATATATCAGTGCATGCATAAATATAGTTTCAACGAGGCTAAACTAAACACACATTTGTGATTTAGGAACTTCAAGGTGTCAGATAAGTTGGTCCAAAAAGTACCTATGGCAATACAAAATAAAAAATTTAATTCAGCAGATAATTATATGGTGCTTACTCAGTGAGAGGCACGGTATTAGATATTTTGGGGAATGTAATGCTGAACTACACAGACTTTGCTGTCAAAATATATACCATATTGCATGGGATGCATAAATAAATAGCAATAATATAAAGCTAAGTGTGGGGCTGGAATACGATTAGAGACACTCTTGCACCGAAGAAGGAGGAAGTGCACCAGGTTGATTAACCTCAAAGATACAACCAGCCACCAAGAGGAGTTTGGAGAGGTTCAGGCTTAGATGATTTTGAGATTGAAAGATTTAATCCGACCCAAACCAATAAATTGACCAAGACAAGCAGGGTAAAAGTGAAAGATCGCGTTTATTGATTGCCCTCGGGTGAGGTTCTCTGGTCCGGGGGAAATGGGCCAGGGAAGTCACCGACACACAAACCTGGTAAAGCTTCTTTATGCTGCTGTTGGGCCAATCAGGTTTGTCTGTGGTAGATGGTGGTGGGGGGAGACTTGATTTGAGTTCAAGAGGGGAGTTTGTACAAGTGCATCTTGGCCATCCTGAGAAATTCCAGATGGTCGTTAAGGAGGGTGTTTTTACTGCGCATGTTTTATCACAGCAGCAGTTTGGCCTTGGGCTGTTTGTTTGGCTCAGTGGGTGGAATCTTGAAGGTCCCTTGTCTGCCCAGCCCCCAGACCTTACAGAGATCACTAAAGAAAAACACTTTTCTCCTCCCCTCACTCTACTTATTTATTCTGAGTTCAAAGCTAATACAGCAATCTATGAACGTGCCCAGGGTTGAAGGTTTGGTTCTCAGTCAAGGGCACATCCCAGCCCTAGTTGGGACATGTGCAGGAGGGAACCAATTGATGTGTCTCTCTCATAAGGAAGTTGCTCTCTCTCTTTCTCTTTCTCTCCCGCCCCTCTCCCCCACCTTCCTCTCTCCCTTCCACTCTAAAAAAAAATCAATGGGAAAAATATCCTGGGGGAGGACTAACACACACACACACACACAAATCATGTTGAGAAGTTTGCACTCCAGGACGTTTCCAAGTGAAATTAAAACGAGTAATTAAAAAGTAACTAAAATGAGCATCCGTGCTACGGCCTCTGCTCCAGCGGGACCGCGTGCAGGGAGCCCAGACTGCTTCCAGGAGAGTGCTCTAGATTGTGACATCACATCCATCCCCGTGGCGATGGAGCTAAAGACCAAGAAGGAAGACTTCAGAGGGAGAAGAGCCCACAAGTTCGGTTACTGGAAGCGTCTCCTGAGTGGCACTGCAGATATCAGGCTTGGAGCCGTGTGATCAGGGAACCTGCCCCCCAACACTTGGAAGGGCCTGCTGTCGGTGATGAGCCATGGGGTATGACGTAACCCGCTTCCAGGGGGATGTGGACGACGACCTGATCTGTCCCATTTGCAGCGGAGTCTTGGAGGAGCCCGTGCAGGCCCCGCACTGTGAGCATGCCTTCTGCAAGGCCTGCATCACCCAGTGGTTCTCCCAGCAGCAGACGTGTCCGGTGGACCGCAGCGTCGTGACGGCTGCCCACCTGAGCCCCGTGCCTCGGATCATGCAGAACATGCTGTCCAAGCTGCAGATCGCCTGCGACAACGCGGTCTTTGGCTGCAGTGCTGTTGTCCGGCTTGACCATCTCATGTTGCACCTCAGCGACTGTGGGCACAACCCAAGGCGGCCTGTGGCCGGCGAGCAGGGCGACGGCCTGGAGTTGCCCAAAGGTGAGCTGCCCGACCACCGCCGCCTGGCGCACCTGCGCGCAGTGGTGCGGCAGCAGCAGGCGCGCATCGCCGAGCTGGAGAAGACCTCGGCCGACCACGCACACCAGCTGGCGGAGCAGAAGCGAGCCATCCGGCAGCTGAAGGCACACCTGGCTGCAGTGCGCAGCGCCAACCCCGACCGGCAGCACCTGGAGGAGACCCGTGGGGACCCTGAGGTCCTACAGTGGGTGAACTCCCTGCAGCCAGCAAGAGTGACCCGCTGGGGAGGGATGATCTCCACCCCGGACGCGGACCTCCAGGCTGTCATCGAGCGCTCCCTGGTGGACAGCGGCTGCCCTGCCTCCGTCGTCCGCGAGCTGATAGAAAACGCCCACGAGCGGAGCTGGCCCCAGGGTCTGGCCACGCTGGAGACCAGGCAGATGAACCGGCGGTGCTATAAGAACTACGTGGCCAAGCGCGTCCCTGGCAAGCAGGCTGTCGTGGTGATGGCCTGTGAGAACCAGCACATGGGCGAGGACATGGTGCAGGAGCCGGGCCTTGTCATGATCTTCTCGCATGGCGTGGAAGAGCCGTAGGCCTCGGCGGGCTGTCAGGAGCCTGTCAGGTGGGGAACGCGCATTCCCCGCTTTTGCCTCATTTCTCCCGCTACGATGGTTCTATTGGGAAAGTCCCCACCTCTGTATATATTTTCCTGCCCAGGGTCTCTGGTTCTAGACATTTGCAGAAAGCACGAACATATTTACCTTCTCTAGAGGTTCAGCATGGAGGGAGGAATCTTCCATCCGTCCCCTCCTCCAGAACTAGGGATCCTGAGCAGGCAGGCCTGCTGCCTCTAAACCTTGAGAGGGCAGCTTTGGGGAGGTGACATCCTACAGAAATAGTAAGGGTGGAACCAAAACCCTAGAAACAATAACGAGCCAATAACTGGCCACCACCAAGGTCCTTGGGGAAGACTGGACTGCGTGCCAAACAACACCTTGCTTAGCCCACCCTAAAGGTGAGGGCTCCCCCTGGGCCTGCGGGTGTGTGGGTTGGGACGCTGGAGCTCTTCTTTCCTGCACTTCCTTTTCATTAGGGAGAGGCAGGATGAGAGCAGGGGATACATTTGTTGGGGTGACTATGCTCAACAAACAGCAGTTCCCTGGCTTTTGCTAAAATCAGGTTGGTCACTACTTCTGTGGCACAGGCCCTAATATTTCCCTAGCCCCCGCTCTGGCGCTGTGATTGCTGTTTATATTTCACTCCTTCCCACTTTTTAATATTTTGAACTAGAGGCCTGGTGCACAAAAATTTGTGCACTCAGGTGGGGGTCCCTCAGCCCGGCCTGTGCCCTCTCACAGTCTGGGAACCCTTGGGGGATGTCCACCTGCTGGCTTGGGCCCGCTCCCCAGACAATCAGGCCTAAGCTGGCAGTCAGACATCCCTCTGGCAGCCCAGGAGTCCTTGGAGGATGTCCACTTGCCAGCAAGGAGCAGGCCTAAGCTGCAGTTGGATATCCTTAGCACTGCTGAGGAGGCAGGAGAGGCTCCTACCACCTCCACTGTACTGGCAGCCATCAGCCTGGCTTGTGGCTGAGCAGAGCTCCCACTATGGGAGTGCACTGCCCACCAGAGGTGGCTCCTGCATTGAGTGCCTGCCCCCTGGTGATCAGTGTGTGTCATAGTGACCAGTCATTCCCAGTCATTCTGCTGTTAGGGTCAATTTGCATATTACTCTTTTATTATATAGGATGGCCTGATTATGGCTACCCCACTTTTCCAGCCCAGCCACATTGTTGGCAATTTAATTTACTTTTTTTTTTAGGAAAGGAAAAAGAAAAACATTAGCACAGCTTGAAACTTTTCTTTAGCTGTTCCTATGATGGGGGTTCTGGACAGGGTGGGACAGGGGTGGGGTCTGTTTTTTACGTTTCCTTCCCAGCACAACCGCTGGCTTAACTGAGGAAGGGCCAAGGGAGCCCTGGGCTGAATCATGTCTGTTCCAACCCTCCATAACCCCACCTGAGACAGGAGCTGCCCTTGTCCCCGAGGGATGTGACAGTCCTGCACTGAGAACTCTGCTCCCGGCCCCTCTGGAATAGAGCATTCATTCTGAAGGACACCCCTCCCCCATTTTCTTAGAGATTATAGCCAGGCTCTAAGCTTCAGCAGGCAAGGTGGGATAGATTCTGTCTTTGTCTCTGAGTGAGGGCTGTACCCTCTCTCTCACTCATGCCCCTGAAGGACCTCAGCTCCATTTCAGGCTACCCTTGACCCCTAGGTGGCTGGCAGAGTAAGACAAAGGGAGGGATCGAGGGTGTGATTATTTTTATAAACAGGTGGGAGTGGGGTTAAAGAGAGATGGCCATATAACAGCTGTTTCTCTTTATGGAGTTTATTCCAGGCCAGCTTGCTGTAGGTCTGGGTAGTTGGCTCAAGACTCCACTGGGCCTGGCTGGCCTGACTCAGTGGTTGAGTCTTGACCTATGAACCAGGAGGTCATAAGTAGATTCCCAATCAGGGCACATGCCTGGATTAGGAGCTCGATTCCCAGTAGAGGACATGCAGGAGGCAGCTGACCAATCAATGATTCTCTCTCATCATTGATGTATTGCTGTTTTTCTCTCTCCTCGTCCTTCCTCTCTGAAATCAATAAAAACCCAGGCATATTCCTTTACCAGGAATTGAACCATGATCTCCTGGTTCCTAGGTTGATGCTCAACCACTGAGCCATGGTGGCCAGGAATAAAAAATATATTTAAAAAAGAAGAAAGCCCTAACCGGTTTGGCTCAGGGGATAGAGTGTTGGCCTGTGGACTGAAGGATCCCAGGTTCGATTCCAGTCAAGGGCATGTACCTTAGCTGCAGGCACATTCCCAGTAGGAGGTGTACAGCTGATTGATGTTTCTCTCTCATCGATGTTTCTGGCTCTGTAGCCCTTTCCCTTCCTCTCTGTAAGAAATCAATAAAATATATTTTAAAAGAAGAAGAGGAAGAAGGAGGAGGAGGAGGAGGAGGGGGAGGAGGGGGAGGAAGACTCCACTGGGAGTGGAGTGGAGGGATACAGCTTGAAGGGTGTAGGGAGCAATCATATGTTCCAGCTCCAGGACACTGAGCTCAGGAATTTAAAAACGTTGCTATACGTGGTCTGGTTACTACATTTCTCCTGCTCCCCGTGGCCCCACCTGCCTTATCAAGGCCCATCTCTGCCTGTCTGCATCCTCAGACGAGCCAGGAAGCTCAGCTCAGGTTGCAGGTTGTTATAGGAGCTGCTCCACAGTGCTGACTGCACTAATAATAAAGCTTCCCCTCAACTCTCTGAATTCTTAATTCAGTATCAGCCCCCTGCTGGTGAAGGTTTCTCCTTTGCTCCGACCTTATTTCACCTTAATTCCCCCCCCCTCCTTCCTCACTTTGTCACCTACCCTTGTCTTAAGAGCTGCCATTGTTTTAGGAGGCCGTCTGGCTGGGATGACGGGCACCTCGCATCTCCTCTGCTCTCTGTACCCTCCTGCACCCTTCCCTCCTGCCTCCTGCTCTGCAGCAGCCAACACTCGCTCTCCAGTGATCTGAGTTTTGTTCTTTTCCAGGGTCTGCCTCTGCCTCAAATTCCATGCCTTGTGCTCCTGGGGTCTGGCAACACTTTCCACAGAAGATATGCATGCACCTCTCTCCCGTGTTCCATCTTTGCTTTGGAATCTGGGATTCCATCGTAGGCAGGGAGGCCCCCACCACAACACCCCTATGCCTCCTAACAGAGGAAGCAAATGTGAAGGACACCTGGACCCACCGACTACCTGCTGTGCTTGTCAAACCTTGATACACCCTTCTGTAGGCACTCACTGCCACTTCTTCCCTGTCATGAGAAAAAGAAAATATTCTTTTCCCTGGATAATAAGTATATATTTTAAAACTTCTGCCCTGCAGGTGTGGCTCAATGGTTGAATGTCGACCTATGAACAAGGAGGTCACAGTTCGATTCTTGGTCAGGGCACATGCCCAGGTTGTGGGCTGGCTTGATACCCAGTAGGGGACGTGCAGGAGGCAGTGGATCAATGATTCTCTCATTGTTGATGTTTCTATTTCTCCCTCCCTTTCCCTTCCTCTCTGGAATCAATAAAAAAAATTAAAAATTAAATCTTTTGCTAATCTTTTATTAGCAAAGAAATGGAAATTAAGGTAATTGAATAATATTTTAACTTATTTTTATTGATTGATTGATTTTAGAGAGAGGAAGGGAGAAAAAGAGAAACATTGATTTGTAGTCCCACTTATTTATGCATTCATTGGGTAATTCTTTTATATATATATATATTTTATTGATTTTTTTACGGAGAGGAAGGGAGAGGGATAGAGAGTTAGAAACATTGATCAGCTGCCTCCTGCACACCCCCTACTGGGGATGTGCCCGCAACCAAGGTACATGCCCACTGACTGGAATCGAACCCGGGACCCTCTATCCACTAAGCCAAACCGGCTAGGGCTCATTGGGTAATTCTTATATACACCCTGACTGAGGATCAAACCCATAGCCTTGGCATATTGCAATGATGCTCTAACCATCTGAGCTACCCAGCCAGGGCATATTTTAACTTATTCAATTCCCAATTTTTTTTTCAGTTATATTTTTTGCTGCTGAGAGTGTGAAGAGGGAGTTTCTTACCCTCTGTTGATAATAGCAATCCTTCTGCAAAGCTATTTGGCAATTTAAGTTCAACTGTCCAAAAAAGTTTATGTCCCTTTATCCCTTCCATTTTACTTCTGGGATGTTATTTTCAGGAAATGATTAGACATACATTTTAAAAATAATGCAAAAAGATGTATCTCATCATTTATAAAAAATAATTTTAAATAATCTAGGTTGCAAAAATAGGAACATAATAACTGATTATGTTTCCATATGATGAAATATTATAAAGTACTATAGAGTACTAAAAATAACTTTACAAAGACATTTAGGATTTTAATGGCACAGATTATAAAGATTACAGTTGTATATAATACGTGTTTATGTATATAACCTATGTATATGTGTATATAGTCAGTATGTGTGTGTGTGTGTGTATGAACATCTGTTGACAGAATTAGCTACATAATTTGTAGGGCCCAGTGCAAAATGAAAACGCAGTACTTCTTGTTCAAAAATTATCAATAACGCCAAGACAGCAGTAGTTGAGCCTCATATCAAGTGTAGCACTCTTTTGAACCTGAGTCCTGTGTGACTGCACATGTCCCATGCCCTTGAAATTGTCCCTGACTATAGAAAAAAGACTGAAGGAATAGATCCCAAAATGTCCACAGCCATTACCTTTGGGCTTAGGGATTCATGATGATTTTTATTTCATGCATTTTACCAACTTTCACAATAGACATATATTTTATAATCAGTGAAAAAAATATTATGTCTTTTAAAAAAACCTAATACTAAAGGCAGCACTACAGTGAATTGCATTATATTTTAGTTTTAAAGCCTTTTAAATATCCATCTTGGGCCACTGGGCATAACGGATACACTTTTTAAAAAATTGTATGTTATGTTTTTAAGTCACAGCAAAATATAAAAATGAAATCAGTTCTTGGCTAAGTGCAGAAAGCAAGCCAAGCTGAACCACAAATAACATATTTCCGTCTATTTTTGTCTTGTAGAATTAGCTTTGGTTGGACCCTGAACATTTGCTTGAATGGCGCAATGCTAAAAATTTCTCCTCTGGTCTCCTTAGACTCACATTCACACACTTGACAGGAGGCAGCAGCGCAGGGAAGGAAGACCTGCAGGAGGCCGATTGCATCCTGAGCACTGACCAGTTCAAGGAAGGATTCAGCAATACTCTTTTCCCCACTAAACTGAAGAAAGGTTGCATCTGGAAGACAATAAAAGACACCTTAAATGTGAGAGCATTGAGTCAAAAAATTACATAGAGGGTAATTGCAATGCATTCTCTTAGAAGTTACACAGAGAAGCCTTAAGCTGAGCTATTAATGACTTACAACGCGTCGTTTTGGCACTAATGGAGTACAAGAGCCAAGGCAAATCGCTCGATCCTTTTAGTGCCCTCGCGGACAATCTGTCTATCTACAAAGGGTTGCCCCTGCAGACCCTTTGGGTGCAGGCTTCATATTCCGGTCCATTCTCTGAACTGCACACTCAGTTACCCCCTCCCTCCTCCTCCCACACAGCAAAGGAGATTCACACTAATTTTTGTGTCTAGCCAGTAAATGTGCACACATTTTCACTGGTTCAGTAATTACTTGTTGATTGAACAAATGTCACGGCAGCGCCTACTATTTGCCAGGGACTGTGCTACCTGTTCCTGGGGATAAACACCCAGCAATGTTAACCTGGTCTCTGTCCTATTGGGACTCATAGATTAATAGCTTGCGGTTTACTTTTAAGGAAAAGACCCAAAACAAGTTATAAACGAATAGCAAATAAAGGTACTATAATATGTTGTGTTTTTTTTTTTTTTTGTTAAAACAAAAGAAACATTTTTAGACAGTTTAGTTATAAGCACACTATAGTTTTATTAGTTTGACCACAAGGCAAAGGCTTCTGGCAGACCAAAGATTCCCTCTTGGTAGTAATATTTTACAGGAAAATTAAAAAGGTAATCTTTTTTTGATTGCATATAAAAGAATGTTTGTTTAAGGTCACTCTAGTCAGTTACGTGGATGAGTGATCCATTGTCCCAAAATAAACCAATTAAAATTCAGAAACTCCTTATGCATTTCATTAGGAGTGCTCATTTCTTCCCAGGCTAGATTTGGGACAATTTTCCTCTTACAGTATATTTTTATTTTTTTAAATATATTTTTATTGATTTCAGAGCGGAAGGGAGAGGTAGAGAGAGATCATTGATTGGCTGCTTTCCTCACATCCCCTACTGAAGATTGAGCCTGCAACCGGGACAGGTGCCCTTGACCAGAATCAAACCTGGGACACTTCAGTCTGCATGCCAATGCTCTATTCACTGAGCCAAACCAGCTAGGGCCCGGGCATTCTTACAGTATATTTTTAAAAAAGATTTTTCAATGTTCTTCCTCACTTCAGTTTTTAGCTGTAAAAACATTCTGTCATCTAGTATCCATCCACATTTAAAACACAGTGATCATTTCTGTTTGTTGTGAAATCAGTGGCGGAGGTGGAGGTCATGGTGGGAGTCCTAGTTTACTAGAACTGCAGGAACGATGTTGCTGGGGCTAATATTTAAGTTGAGGAAGTCATATTTGAGGTTCAAAGGAAGACAAAAAGCTGGTCAAGTGAGATGACAGGGAAAAGCATTCCATTTGGGGGAACAGCTTGCATGAAGGCTCTGAGGAAGGAGAGTAACTTGAAGATGGCATTACCTGAGGAAAGGGACAGAGAAGATTTGAATCCAATTCAGAAGTTGAGAGATGGACACTGATTGGTCCATTCGGAGCCAAATGCCTTGGGTCAGGTGCTGTGAATAATGTGGAGGAATTGGGGTGAGATGCTAAGACCAGAGGAAGGGAGATAAGAACCCAAGAAAGGAAGGGCAGGGTGACTCACATCCCCACAGAAGAAAGACCTATGTAAAAACTGGTTCCCTGAGGTCATCACCCTCTTCCACACATTAGTAAGGGTGACTTCTGTGATTGGTGACATCAGGACCAGCCGTGGGAAGCGGGAGCGCTGCACTGACTGAGGGAGTGTGGGCTTACACCACCAACTCTAGTTGATATGCTCTGTTCTGCTGGTGACAGGTCCTGACACAACGTACCACTGGCTGAGAGAATGTCTTCTTACAGACCCGACTCTCTAAAGAATGGGTTGGAAGAAGTAGATAAGAGAGGAATTAGGGCCCAGCCAGAGTGGCTCAGTGGGTGAGCATCAACCTATGAACCAGGAGGTCACAATGCGATTCCCAGTCAGGGCACATCCCCGAGTTGCTGGGCAGCACCCAGCCGATCAATGATTCTCATCACTGATGTTTCTATCTCTCTCTCCCTCTCCCTTCCTCTCTGAATTCAATGAAAAAAAATAGTTCTATAAAATATATATTAGCTCTAATATTGCCTCAGACTAAAACCACATTACTCCAAACTTAGTTTATAAGGAAACCCTCCCTAGATTTGCTTTCCAAATGGCTTAGAATTTGAAGGGGGAGATAAAAGAGATTAGCCCCAGACCTCCAGCAGATGGATTTTGGTTAGAAATGAGAATGTCTTGAAACAGTGTTCTATTAGTCAGGACTTTTTATTATAAAGACAAAAATTCAACTCAAACTCTCTTAAAGTCACAAACAAACATGGCTGGCATGGCTCAGTTGGTTTGATGTCATTTTCAGTACCAAAAGGTTGCTGGTTTGATTCCCAGTCAGGACACATATAAGAATATTCCATATATATAAAAGGCTATAAGTATAAATACCTGTACATATGACACACACGGGCAACTTAAAAATAAACGCTGACTGGCACATGTGTGACACATAAAGTTTTCGCTGGCACCAATTGCACATGTGTGTTTCTATCTCTGTCATTGTCAATCGTGAATTTGGTTGCTTTTGTTGACATTCTGAAGCTTAAAGAAAGTGGTGGTATTGACAGAATACGTCTGAAGACCATTAGTAAGTCACAAGGACAAACTCTAGACATAGTAGGAATATCCTACCTAACCCCGTTTTTGAACATGGTCAGTTATATGTTGCTTTCTCTCGAGTTCGAAGAGCATGTGACGTTAAAGGTAAAGTAGTAAATACTTCATCACAGGGGAAATTAGTCAGGCACTCTGAGAGTGTTTTTTTTTTAAATATATTTTTATTGATTTCAGAGTAGAAGGGAGGAGAGAAACATCAATGATGAGAGAGAATCATTGATTGGCTGCCTCCTGCACACCCCACACTGGGGATCGAGCCCACAACCCGGGCATGTGCCCTTGACCGGAATCGAACCTGGGACCTTTCAGTCCGCAGATTGATGCGCTATCCACTGAGCCAAACCGGCTAGGGCTCTGAGAGTGTTTTTACTCTTAATGTGCTATACAGGGAGATATTAGAATAAGTTTAATCAATTTATCAGTCATTGTTTTTTATCAATGTTTTTATATCATGTTTTTGTTGTTTTTATATCATGTCTTTGTTGTTATATCATGTTGTTATTGTTTATTAATTGATTTTCATATGCATTTTACTATTTTTTTTAAATTTATCTTTATTGTTCAGATTATTACAGTTGTTCCTCTTTTTCCCCCCATAGCTCCCCTCCTCCCATTTCCCACCCCAACCTCTGTCCTTGCCCCCCCACTGTCCTCATCCATAGGTGTACAATTATTGTCCAGTCTCTTCACGCATCCCCAACACCCTTAACCCCCGAAAATTGTCAGTCCACTCCC